>PVIU01002519.1:0-40474 GCA_004026605.1 Ondatra zibethicus | reverse complement strand
TTTATGTTGAGATCTTTGATCAATCTGGACTTGAGTTTTGTGCATGGTGATAGATATGGATCTATTTTCATTCTTCTACATGTTGATATCCAGTTATGCTAGCACCACTTGTTAAATATGCTTTCTTTTTTCCATTTGATATTTTTTGCTTCTTTATCAAAAATCAGGTGTTTGAAGAAGATGTGTGTTCCATTGTTCCTCCTGTCTGTTCTTATGCCAATACCAGACTGTTTTCAGTACTGTAGCTCTGTAGTAGAGTTTGAAGTCAGGGATTGTGATGCCTCCCGAAGTTCTTTTATTGTACAGTATTGTTTTGGCTATCCTGGGATTTTTGCTTTTCCATATGAAGTTGAGTACCATTTTTTTCGAGGTCTTTGAAGAATTTTGCTGGGATTTTGATGGGCATTGCGTTAAATCTGTAGATTGCTTTTGGTAAGATTGCCAGTTTTACTGTATTAATTCTGCCTACCCAAGAGCATGGGATATCTTTCCACTTTCTGGTGTCTTCTTCAATTTCTTTCTTCAAAGATTTAAAGTTCTTGTCATACAAGTCTTCCACTTGTTTGGTTAGAGTTACTCCGAGATATTTTATGCTATTTGTGGCTATTGTGAAAGGGTGTTGATTCTCTGATTTCTTCCCCAGCCCTTTTATCATCTGTGTACAGGAGAACTACTGATTTTTTTGAGTTAATCTTTTATCCTGCTACATTACTGAAAGTGTTTATGAGTTGTAGAAGTTCCTTGCTAGAATTTTTGGGATCGCTTATGTAAACTATCATATCATCAGCAAACAGTGAGAGTTTGACTTCTTCTTTTCCAATTTGTATCCCCTTGATCTCCCTTTGGTGTCTTATTGCTCTAATTAGGACCTTAAGAACTATATTGAATAGATATGGAAATACAGAGAATCATCAGGTCATATTTCAAAAACCCGTACTCCACAAAATTGGAAAACTTAAAGGAAATGGACAACTTTCTGGATAAATATCACTTACCAAAATTAAATCAAGGCCAGATAAGCAAATTAAATAGACCTATAACTGCTGAAGAAATAGAAACAGTCATCAAAAGGCTCCCAACCAAAAAAAGCCCAGGACCAGATGGTTTCAGCTCAGAATTCTACAAGACTTTCAAAGAAGAACTAATACCAATACTCCTCAAATTATTCCACACAATAGAAACAGAAGGAACATTGCCAAACTCTTTTTATGAGGCTACAATTACCCTGATACCCAAACCACAGACATTACTAAGAAAGAGAATTACAAACCAATCTCACTCATGAACTTTGATGCAAAAATACTAAAAAAAATATACTGCCAAATCGAATCCAAGAACACATCAGAACCATCATCCACCATGATCAAGTCGGCTTCATCCCACAGATGGTTCAACATATGAAAATCTGTCAATGTAATCTACCACATAAACAAGCTGAAAAATAAAACCACATGATCATCTCATCAGATGCCGAAAAAGCTTTTGACAAAATACAACATCCCTTCATGATAAAGGTCTTGGAGAGAGCAGGGATACAAGGAACATACCTAAATATAATTAAGGCAATATACAGCAAGCTAACAGCCAACATCAAACAAAATGGAGAGAAACTCCCAGCAATTCCACTGAAATCAGGTACAAGACAAGGTTGTCCACTCTCTCCATATCTATTGAATATCCACTTTAAAACATGAAGGTAGATTTCCATTAAAGTTAACAAAAATAATTTTAAAAGACATACAGGTGAAACTAAAAACTTCAGAATAAAACAGAAGCATAGACTTGCATTTTACAAGAGATTCTTAGATATGACACCAAAAGCAAGAGCAACGAAAGAAAAAAATGAATAAATCAGACTTTATAAAAAGTGTATCTGCTACAAACAACTCCACATAGAAAGTGTAAAGACACTGGGCAAGACACAAACTTCTGGAGTCCTTGTACACAGGAAGCCAGGGCAGAAGGATCACAACCAAGTCTCATAGGGGCCACAGAGTGAGAGCCTGCGTCAAGAAAACTAAGGTGAAAGAAAAAGAAAGGAAGGAAGGGAGGAGGGAGGGAGGAAGAGAAGAGACAAGACAGCATACATCCCACAGAGTGGGAGAAAATACTTTCAAATCATGTGTTTGATAAGGGATTAGTATTGAGAATAAATAAAGAATACTCACAGCACAATAGCAAGATTCCGAACAACGCAATGATGTCCTTGAGCAATAGACGTCGCTCCAAGGAAGATGCATGAATAACCAAAGCACATGAAAGCTGATGAATGTGATGAATGAAAAGATGAATATTGTCCATCAGGGACGTGTGAACCAAAAACCACAGACACAGGGTTTGGAGAGATGGCTCAGCAGTTAAGAGCACTGGCTGCTCTTCCAGAGGACCTGAATTTGTTTCCCAGCAAACACAAGGAAACTCACAATCATCTATAGTGGGTTCTGATGCCCTCTTCTGGCATAAAAGCATCCATGCAGACAGAGCATGTACAAACACCCACAAACAAAAGAATGGCTGGAACTGGAAAGTTTGACATTCTTAAGTGTTGGCAAAGGTCTTACTGAGTTTTCCATTGCTGTGATCAGATGTCTGAGAAAAGAACTCACAGGAAGGAAGGAGCTGGAGTGGCGGGGGTTGGGGAGACTGTGAGTTAATACGGCAGAAATCCATTGTGTGCATGTGTGGAATTATTAAAGGATAAGTTTAAAGTATGTATGTATATGTCTTTGTCTGGTTGTCTCTGGATGCGGAACTGGAGGCGCAGAGGGGGCTGACTATGTACTTCAATCCAGATATTAAAAAAACAATAGTGATGGCTATCCTCGGGGGAAGACAATAGTGATGGCTATCCTCGGGGGAAGACAATAGTGATGGCTATCCTCCGGGAAAGACAATAGTGATGGCTATCCTCGGGGAAAGACAATAGGGATGGCTATCCTCGGGGAAAGTGTGTCTCAGCGTCATAACTCCAGCAAGGTAAGGTACTCTCCACCCACAGAGGCCTGTAGGGCGGCCATTTCCCAAGCTCCTGTAGGTTGGAGCACTGCTGGAGACAGGCGAGGGGCTGGTGTCACGTCACCCCCTTTACTGTGAGCAAGAAGCTTGCTCTTTAGGATCACCCCCCCCATTTTCTGCTTCCCGTTTGCCTCCGAGTCCGTTGTTTTCCTTTGACTTAGCTTTACCAACCGGAAGCAGGGGACAGACTGAATTAGAGTCACCACGGTGGTAAGGTATGAGAGGACTGTACCCCCTGGGTGTGTAGCTGGAGAGACCTCTGAGTGGAGCTGCTAGTGGTCAGGGCAACTGGCCAGGCCAGGCACCATCTTGGACCCTTTTCCATCATCCTTAGCCTCTCTCACAATTTATAAACTCATTTTTTTTTTGTACTTTTCAGATTCCTTATTCTCTTCCCCTCACCCTTTCATTTGTTTTGTATAATGCACATTTATGTGATAATGGAGCTTGATTTTCTACAATAGGCCTTTTTGTGTGCCTTTGAGTCAAATACACAAAAAACATTCCAGTGAAACAAATGTCAGGCTGTTACACTGAACAGTCAGCAGGCTCAGAACCCTGGAACCTGAGGCACTTCCTACATTCTCCTTCCTCCAGGGACCCCTCCCAACTTTCTTTAAAAGTCTAGAAACCCATCCCTGGACCAGAGTCTGCATGGCTCTGTTCTGAGCAGAGTGCTTTTGCCGTTGGAGCCCACAGAACACAGGCCCTGGAGTTCTGGTTGGCTATGCCACTAGCTGATCCTCAGAACACTTCGTGTGCTCTGAGCAACTTCTCCATTCTGCTCTCTGCCCCTCAAATCCTGGAGGGGTGTCTGAGGACAGAGCCTGTCGCAAAGTCTGCCTCATCTACCTTCAGTCTTCTCCCTGTAGTGGCTGCTTCTGCCTCCTCCCCCTCAACGACCCCATCACATCCACAATTCTCTCATTTTTAGTGCCTTCATCTTTTTCTTTTAAAGATTGTACTACAATTATATCATTCATCTCTACCTTTCATCCCTCCAAATCCTCTCTCAGACCTTTTCTCCCTTGTTCTCTTTTAAATGCACAGGTTCTTTTTTTCTTTAATTGTTGTTACACACCCGGTATGTGTGTATGTGTGTGTTCCTAAATACATAAATATAACCTGTTCAGTGTGTACAATGTTACTTGTACGTCTGTTTTCAGGGCAGACCATTTGGGATAATAACAAATTGGTGTACCTTCCCCTCGTCAGCTCACGTTTAGGCAGCCATTGGGTGTAGCCTCTCACTGTTCTAGGAGACAATCTCATAGCAATCTCCCTGTTCCTCTGGCTCCTTCCATCTTTCCTTCCCTTCTCCTGCAATTGTCCCTGAGTCTTAGGTGCAGGAGTCGTATTGTAAATGTATCCCATGGGACTGTGCTTCGTAACTCTACATTTCAATCAGTTGTGGTTTTCTGTCAAGGTCTCCATCTATTGCAAAGAGAACTTGCCTTGAGGGGTAAGAGGCACACTTAGCTGTGGGTATAAGGACAAAAGCTTACAGTGTAGTTAGAGATTGCGCTGGTTTAATAACGTAGTGACTGCAGGCCTTTCTCCAAGATCCATTTCTTCACTAGCCCTGGGTAGTGGGCTAAGTTTCCAGTACCAGGCATGATTTCTGTCTTGTTGAGCAGGCCTTAAGTCCAGTTACAGAACTGTTGGTTACTGTCAAGGTATTCATGCCATTATTGTACGCTTAGGGTTCTCTTGCCATGCTGGCTGTCTTTGTGGTTCACAGGCAGCATAGCTGGTTCACTATTTTATGTACCTGTGAAACCCACCTGGTCTGCAAGCCTTTAAAGACTCATCCTCCACCGTTGAGGCTATGGGCTTCTGCTCTCAGAGAACCCCTTCCCCGAAGCTCTGTGAAGTTCTTTCGGTTTGAGTGAGCCTCTAGGAATTTTCTGCACATGCCTGGTGTGGCTGGAAAACTTCTAATGAACATGATCACTCTTGCCCACCTTCCTAGGGTTTACCAGCCAGGCAAATTGAGATTCCTGAAAAGTAGGGTCTGTTGATGCAGATGGCATCAAGAGGAATAATTTAGTTAGTTCTGGAGCCCAGTATGAGTGTCTGTAGCCTGGGAACATAGATTCAGGTTTCCCCAAATACCGTGATCCATTCTGGACATGATTCTATGAAATTTCATTAGTTACAGAACACAGAAAGTCATAAATCAAATTGTTTGCCATCTACACTGGGCAGGGGGCACAGGTAGGCAGGTTACAGCAAAGTGGAAAAGACTTTGCTACAGGTTTCAGATGCTGTCTGACTGCTTTTGGATGGATGATAGATAGCTATAGGCCTGCTAAGAATACACAGTAAGGTCACAAAGATGGTAAGTCAGACACAGGGGTGGGTGGTGGATGGTTTTCAAAAGGATGGAAACTAACCCAAAGTAATCTGGCTCATGTCTGCAACACTTTTATTCCCCACAATCCAAAGTCCAGTAATTCTAGGATCTTTGGCACAGCTGCCTCCCTCCCTTCCTCCCTCCATCTCTCCCTCCCTCCCTCCCTCCTTCCTTCCTTCCTTCCTTCCTTTCTTCCTTCCTTCCTTCCTTCCTCCCTTCTTTTCTTCCTTTCTTTTTTGAGCCTATAGGGAACAATGACAGAATATATTAGAACTTTATGTGGTCCTGGTGAAGAAGAAGTTAGGGCTGAGTAGCTCCTAGCTTAGGAGCACAAACTTCCAGAACTTCAGCAAGAAAGGTTACGTGTGGACTTCTCACCAGAAACATATGACTACCATGGAACCTGGTTCAGGCCTCCTGAGGGAACTTCTATCTGCCTTGCTGCTGCTGGGGATGTAGGGTTTTCCAGCATCTTTAGTTAAACTATCAGATAACGTTTTCAAGTAAATTTGTATATGGATGTTTGGGAGCATCACATACAGGTGTGGCATGTGCACATCTGTGCATTCACAGAGGTGAGAGGAAGATGCCAGTGTCTGCCTCATTCCCTTGAGTCAGGTTCCTTCAATGAACCTGGATCTAGGTTAGCAGCCTGCAAGTCACAGCGATCTGCCTGCCTCCATCCCCTAGTACTGGGGTTTGCAGGTACATACCTAGCCAACCCAGCTTCTCATGTGGGGTCCAAGCTCAGGCTGTCAATTTATGTGGCAAGTGCTCTCACTCAGAGTCATCTCTCCAGTCCCAGCAAACAACATTTAAATGACCATCGATGTAATTCAAGCCTGACATTCTTCAATAGATATAACAGCCATGAGAGCTTCTTGAGAAGGTTCAAGGCTCTATTACATCCATAGTGTTGTTAACATGGAAAAATGCATTCTGAATCCCAGTATGTTAAATCAAACCCTTGAAGTAGTTCACAGAAGGTAAGAGCTGGGACTGACCCAAGAGACCCATCCGAGTCAATTTATCCAACAGAATCAGCCTTAGAATGCTCAGCTTGTGATTTTTTTCAACTTTATACTTACACAAAAGCAATACAAAGTCAATAGAAATGTACTTTGGGTGTTTAATTTTTAATTCTTTCCCAGAATAGAGACATGAGATTCTTGGGATGCCCAGCTCCGGCCCAGCTGGATGCTTATGTGAGGTAGCTAAGATATATTGTTGGGGGAGTGTTAAACACACGTGGGGGTGGGGCAGGACTTAACACAGGGTCACGATATACAGCCCCAATTGGCCTGGAACTCACTGTGTGGGTTAGGCTGGTCTCAAGCTTGTCATGATCCTCCTGCTTCAGCCTCAAAAGTATCGAGAGGTGTGTGTCACATGCCGGGCCTTAGATGCATTGTGGGCTTGTTATGTTCTCATTTTATAGTCAATTAATCAGCACCATCTTACATGAAGGGGCATTGATAGTGCAGGGCTGGGGGTGGCTGAATTTATGTCTCAGCAAGAGAAGTAGCAAAGGATTGTACAGCTGTCTTCAATTCACAGCACACACAGAACAACCTGCCTGCTGTAAGAAAACCAGCAGAACAAGCAAATGACATTCAGCCTTGGTTCCAGGGAGCCAGAAGATGTGAGGGTCAGGTATACAGGGGTGACTATGATCAGTTAGACCAGTGGCTCTCAACCTTCCTAATGCTATGATCCCTTAATACAGTTCCTCATGTTGTGGTGACCCCCCAACCATAAAATTATTTTCATTGCTACTTCATAATTGTAGTTTTGCTGCTGTAATGAATCTTAATGTAAATACCTGTGTTTTCCAATGGTCTTTGGTGGCCCCTGTAAAATGGTTGTTCCACAGGTTGAGAACCGATGATCTAGACAGTTCTTGCTGGGTATAGTACAAACCACCACTTCCAGATAACCTTCTACCAGGATGCCACTATATAAATTTCCATGTGAAACCTCTGTTTTTTTTTTTTCTTTTAGATGTGTGCTCAACCTTTAAAGTCATTTTTCAGGAGGTAAGTTGACCCATGAGCTCCCAGTTTTCAATATCTGCCTTCCAGTTTTCATGGGACAGCTCATCTTTTATGCAAAAACACCTGTCAGCAAGGCAGTCGTGGGCAACTCATTTATCAGAGGACGTCGTTACTTTGTGGTGGGTAGGAGGTAAGCAACAAGTTAATTATCTCAAGGCTGGGTAGTGGCTGGGGAGGAAGACCGCTCCTGTCATTTATTTACTGGCATTTACTTGCAGGAGGATAAATCAAAGTTGGGGCTGTCCAGGAGCAGCCGCCTGCCAACAGCTATGTCAAGCAGATGCTCGTCCGTGTGAACAGCACCTGGGTAGGGCCGCTTGCCAGTGGCTTCCTTTATCTGGTTCCAACATTCCAGGAAAACATGAGAAGGGACTAGAAGGGAGAAAGGAGAAAGTAGTGTGTGCCCTTGGCGACAGGCCCTAGTGTCAGGACCAGAAGGGAAGGAAGCTGGGAGGGTGAGGAGAAGCCCCAGCCAGAGGTTATCTTGCCTCTGCTCAGCTCAATACAAAACCGGGGGGGGGGGGTTCTCACCACAGGAAGGAAACAACATTCAGTTTGGCAATGGAATAAACAAAAAACAAATCTGTTGTATAGTATCTCTTATTGGAGAGGAATCTGTTTCAAGATCCCCAGTGGGTGCCTAAGACACCAAACCCTGCAGACACTATGCTTTCTCTTATACACCAACACCTGTGATAACATTTAATTTACAGTATGAATGTAACAACAATATTAAAATAGATAATTATAACAATATACCACGGCACTGGGGTGTATCTCAGTTTGGTGGAGAGCCTGCCTAGCATGCACAGAACCTTGGGTTTCATCCCTCGCATCACATAAACAGGTGTGTTGCTACAAGCCTGCAACCCCAGCACTTGAGAGGCAGAGGCAGGAGAATCAAGAGTTTAAAGTCATCCCCGGCTGTATTGTGAGTTTGAAGGCAGTCTGGGCTATAAAAGACCCTGTCTCAAAATGAAGAAAGCAGAGGAGGAAGAGGAGGAAAAGGAGTAAGTGGAGGAAGATGATGATGATGAGGAGGAGGACAATATACTTCAACCAAATGACCAGTATTGCCATTATTAGGTAAAAAAGATTTCACTGAGTACGTGAACTATGACCTGATAATTCATCTATTAATCACCATAGTTACTAAGTGACTAATGAGCAGGTAGCATACACAGTGTGGATATGCTGTACAAATGGATGATTCACATGCTAGGTAGAGTGGGATGGGGCAGCTTGAGTTTTCTCCTTACTACTGAGAATTATTTCTAGAATTACAGTTGATCAAGGGCAAAGAGAGTGAAGCCGAAACTGTGTATAACAAAAAGACATACTGCAGAACTCAGAAACAAGACATTGCCTGGGGTGTGTGATAGAAAGAATATTTTAAAATGTGGTTGGGCACATCTGCTAAAGACGAAACAATCTCTGTTGTCCAAGGACACAAATGACTGCTATTTCCTCATGGGCCCACTCAGCAGGCAAGAGCTACATCAGGACAATGGCTGTGAGGGTCATAGCCACCCCTGGAGCTGGATCTGTCCCTCCCATACACATCTTGTGGGTGTGTTATGGGCAGGTGTTGCATTTGTTTATCCATTAAACAAATATCTCCTGCCTGGACCAGCCAGTGCCTTCCAAGCAGCTACAGTATCCACCTGAGAGCTAACAGGGGCTGCTTCAAAACAGTGACTTGGGGATGGGACATACAGCTTCTTTCTCTCTGATGGGTAGGGAAGGTGACAACTCTCGTCTCCAAGCCTCAGATAAACTAAAAAATCATGTACTTTTTTTTTCCCCAGCTTCAACTTCAGGTGGAAGAACTAGATTGGAAGATATTTTTTGGAAAGGGGAAATGTATTGCTTCCTAAATATTTTGATGGTCGTAGGGAATGGTGGTCAGGATATCTAAAATTAGAAGTAAATTTCTTCATAGATGAGGTAAAATACCATGGGGAAAAAAAGCCTTAGAAACTCAGAAGCAAAGGGGAATGCTAGATTTAATTTTGAGCTGGGCTTGGTAGCCCAGGTCTGTAATCACCAACTCTTCAGAAGATTGGAGCAGGAGGATGGTAAGGGCAGATTGAATAACTTATCAAGACCCTGTCTCAAAATACAAAGATAAAAAGGATAGAGTTAACAACTAAGTGGTAGAGTGCCTAAGTACTAGGCCCTGGGTTCAGTCTCCAGCACCAAAAAATAAGCAACAACAAAAAAGAAATCCTTCCGGGGTAGGGAGGGCGTGCACACTTACAGCAGCGAAGCCAGAGATCGGACACCAAGTCCAGAATTGTGCGTTCTTATGAGGTTTTGGCAAGTGAGGAAGGAACTAGAAGCCAACCAGCAGAGAATTTCCAACCCAATCTGCTAGACAGGTTAATCTTACTAGATGAGCACACGAGGTTTGGAAGCTATTGATGTGGGATTCCTCTCTGTATGCTGTGAATACCATTGGTTAATAAAGATTTTGCTTTGGGCCTATTGCAGTGCAAAATAGGGCAAGGTGGGAATTCCAAACAGATAGAGAAGGAGAGAGTAGGTGGAATCAAAGAGATGCCTTGTAGCCGCCGAAAGAGAAAGATGCCTGTTGGAACCTTGCCGGTAGGTCACAACCACATGGTGATGCACAGATTAATAGAGATGGGTTAATTTAAGATGTAAGAGCTAGCTAGCAATATGCTTAAGTGATTGGCCAAGCAGTGTTGCAATTAATATAATTTCTGTGTGATTATTTTGGGAAACGAACAAGCAGCCTCTGACTACAAGCTACCAGGAAAGGCAAAGATGTATGGAAAAGCCAGGAAAGGTTGGGGAGATGGCTCGCTTGGCAACATGCTAGCTTTACAAGCATGAAAGTCCGAGATGGTGTCCTTAGCACCCACGTACAAGCTGACTGTGGTAAAGAACGTCTGTGATTGCAATGTTGAATGGGGGCGTAGGTGAATCCCTTGGAGCTCACTGCTAGGTAGCCCAATTCAATAAATGAGCTGTAGGTTCAGTGAGAGACTCTGTCTCAAAAAATAAGGGGGAGAGAGATTGAGGGAAGAAACCAGATCATAGGTGTTCTTATGCAGGCCCTCCACCCCCACACACAGTATACTGTGAATCTTTGGTAACAAGTCCATTAGCAACCGAGATTTGTCCATTCCAATCCAAGTTTATCATTTCCTTTCCATCACACTACCTTTCAAAGAAGAAAAGAAACTTTTGTTTTTGACTAATGCATAAGGGACTTAACATTGGGTTGACCTCTGGGTACTTGTAGGTAATTGTTTTAATTAAGTTAATTGACGTGGGAAAAGCTAGCTCACTGTGATCAACACCATTCCTTAGGCAGGGGTCTTGAACTACATGAGTGGAGAAGACAGCTGAGTGTAAGTAGGGGAAAAAGCAAGCATGTACACATTTCTGTCTGCTCAGCTCTTGGCAGTGAGGGTGATGTGAGTAGCTATTTGAAGTTCCTGCTTTAACTTCCCCACAATGTTGGGGTGAAACCTAGAGCTCAAAGCTGAAATGAACCCCTTTCCCCTAAGTTGCTTTTTTTTTTTCAGAGTGTTTCATCACAGCAACAGGAATGAAACTAGATCATTATATATGAAGAGCCAGTTTGCTAATTATTTTTTGAGCTGGCCTATGTATGTAGCTCCGTCTGACTTTGAGCGTGCAAGCCTCCTGCTTCTGCTTCCCCAGTCTGTGCTGTGTGCCACCACATCTGGCTACAGGAGACAACATCTTGAGGGCTTTCCCAATATCTTGAGTAGAGAGAACAATGTATAAAAGGAGTTTTCCTAGAGGAAACTTTGAGAGAGCCATCTTTGAGCAATACTGTGATTGGGAGAGAACAGTGCTAGTTCTGAGAACCCCAGGGTCCCATGGATACAGTTAGCATCTATGGCACAGTACAACCATGTTAGAGAAGGGACGCTAGCCTGGCCACCCAGCTAGCTTAGACCTGAAATAATCACACAGAAACTGTATTAATTAAATCACGGCTTGGCCCATTAGTTCTAGCTTCTTATTGGCTAACTCATATTAATTTAACCCATTTCTATTAATCTGTATACTGCCATGTGGCTGTGGCTTACCGGGTAAAGCTCCCAGCATCTATCTCCCGTGGCTCCGTGGCTTCTTTCTGGCTCAGCCCTTTTTTCTCCCAGCATACAGCCTAGCTTTTCCTGCCTAGTTCTGTTCTTCCCTGCCATAGGCTCAAAGAAGTTCTTTATTCATTAACCAATAAAAGCAACACAGAGACAGTAGGACCTCCCACACCATTTCCCCTTTTCTGTTTAAACAAAAAAGAAGGCTTTAACTTTAACATATTAAAATTATATACAAAAACAGTTATCAAGCAAGAATTACAGTTACAATATTCATATCTACTTTATTTTTTATTATAACTAAAGAAAACAATATCTATTCTTCAACTCCATCAAAGACTCCAGAAGGATATAATATTACTTAAGTAAATAGGAAGTGCATTACAAGCAACTTCCAAAATTCTAGAATTGACTGAGACATCTCACTACCTGGACAGTCACCCAAAGTTCTTCTATACCATTGGGGCATCCATCTTCAACCTACAGGCCCATAGTATCCAGCAAACTTTTCTATGAAGTAGGAAATTTCAAAGACAGTTCAAAGCTATACTTTGAAAAGCAGCTTGTCCATCACATTTTTCTGTGTCCTGCAGAATGTTTGGCAGACTCTTTCGTGTGGCAGGAACCCTGAAGAATTGTCTCACCTTTAGGCAAGTTCAGCAGTCATTGGGTCCTACATGTCCAGTTTATCAATAAACCAAGATCGATACCAATGCAAATCTCTATAGAATATCCCCCTTTAAATGTAAAGAAGCATTTACAAACAATATTTGGGAATATGGGCATAGTTTTGTCCAAACTTCTTCCTGCTGTTTATTGGGTGAAGTAATTTTTGGGGGTGTTCACAGTGACCTCTCAGGGGGTCATGGTCTATCAAACCATATTAGCCTGGAATGAATCCACAGGTTCTCATCCTCTGTGGAAACAAAAGAAGAACCTCTTTTCCAAAGCAACATATCCTTAGACCAAAATTCTGAAGTCAAGATACTTTTATAATATTCATGCTGGTTTAGCTTAGCAGCTTATACAATGAAATTCTCTCTGTACTTAGCTCCTTCACAGCCCAAAAATTCAAGGAAAACACAATAATATATATAATCCAGACTTTGTGTATAGTCCATCTATATGTGGCTTATTTTTCTTTACTCTTTTTAATCTATGACTGTCTGTCTCTTTAAAGACTGTTTTTTTAAATTACTTCTTTTTCTAACTGTCTATACTCTTTTTTATGTCTTTTTTCTCTCTCCCAAGCCTACATAATTCAACACTGTGACCCATTTAGAGTTCTTTTATGCCTGAATCTGTCCTTATTGCATTATGTGTAATTCTTTACTGCCCTGAAGAGCTTTTAAAATGGTGAGCAGCTTGGTTGCAGCTGCTCTGGATGCTGGCTCCGCCTCTCTCCACTTTTAAAATGGTGGAGGCACCATCACTGCCAGCTCTGGGGCCACCAGGTAGGAGCCGTGCTCAGCACTTTAACTCTGAGAATGAGCGTGCAGCACATAAACCCTTTTTATCTGAGTAATAGCTAAATCTGCCCTGCAGAGCATTGTGCAGCCTGGAAATATCTCTGTGTATGGTGGTGGGAATCCAACACGCCCTCCTGCCTGTGCACTCCTAGCAGCCTGATTCTGCCACCTGCCCAGGAGGGGAGCACTAAGCCATGGAGTGCTGAGCCATGGCCATGGTCTCAGCTACTTTCCTCCTGACCCTGAGTGGGCACACAAACACCCAGGCCCACAAATGCCATTCAAATGCTTCATAGCTGGAGTTCACACTGGCAGCATGGTCCAGGAAGTCGCGTTTTAAAACCGCGTGGCATCTTTTATTTTTTTTTTTCCTGCTATAGCTAAATCAGGAAAACCTCTCTTAAAGGAGCCATGCCTCTGCTTGCTTCTAGCAAACAGAGCCCATCCAAGAAAATGCCGCTACCAAATCCTGGCCAGGCTCCCCCTCATCAGATCCCATTAGTTCATGTATAAACAATTTAATTTAATCTCTGGCCAATATCATTTTAGCACAACGACAGCCTAAGGGCTTGGATGGCAACTGAGAGTTGGGGAAAGGATGGAGATACAGTTTTTGGTTCATCATGGAGAGCACGCCAGCCTTCAGGCTCGCTCTACCTCTGTGCTACAGCCATGATCATCCTGTCTGGCCTTCTCTACAAAGCCACCACTTCAGAGCCACAGAAGCATTCAGAAGCACCACTTCTATTCCAATGGGTGACTCCACATTTTTATTTTAGAATATTTTTAAAATTTCCACCCCCGCAGGGAACCCTGGGGTTAGATAAAGTGGCCATCCTCTATGGCAGTTGACTTCGGTTGGTGATCCCTTATTCTGAGGGAAATGGCGGCTTCAGAATTGCTATGTGTCTTTCACACCTCCTGCCCTATCACTTACAAGCACTATGGGTTTGACGGGGGGAGGGGGAGCAAGAAGAGAGCAGGAATGCAGCAGTTACTTTTATTGGCTGCTGAAATGCATTAGGGTGCATAGACTTTGAACTGTGTGGGGGAAGATAGCGGCATCTGTAACCAGAATAACTTGCATTAGTCCCCCATCTCAGCTCCCTTAATAAACCTCTGCATTGTTTTATGCTCAGGATTTATTGATGACCTGCAGTGGCCCTCTCCCAGGCCTGGCCTGCTGGGGTGTTTGTGGGGGAAAGGGCAATGAACAAGGCCCACTCCCTGACCCAAGCTGCCCCATAAATCAGGCCCTGCCTTCGGCTGTGATGGGGAGCCATCCAGATGGTAGCTGTTATTGCAGGAGCTCACAGGAATCAAGGCCTGTGATCTTCCCTGTTGCTAACAGGCCTGATTTTTTATGGCTGTCAGCGTCCTTGCAATGGCTGAGGGAGGCATGCAGGGAGGAAGGGAGGGCAGGGCCTCATCACTCTAGAGCCGGGCTTTTTGCTCCCAAGAGGACCAGCTGCGCAGGTCTTTCCCTCTTCCTTGCTGACCGGGGGTCTTGGCCTCAGACTATGTTTCTGAAGAGGTTTGTTAGGGTACGCAAGTGGCAAAGCCATATATAAACAAACACCTTCTAGAAAGGAGAATGGTGGTCTGCTTCCTTTGCCGATGGCCCATAGACCCTTAACATCATGACCCTATCTGAGGGAGGACAGCTGGACCTTTCCATTCGAGTGACAGCTGAAACTCAGGGGTGGGAGTTGCTGCTTAGAAGGCAGTCTTGACCCAAACACTGCGGATACTGAAATAAAAACAATTACTAAAAACTATCTGGAGGGCCCAACATTTGAATTCTTCTTCTTCTTATTTTTTTTTTTTTTTAGAACAGACATACAGAAAGTTCAGGAAGGAAAAGGATGGAAAATGTAAGGTGACATCAGGATGAAAAGCAGGGCTTGCCAGGCCTAGAGAGAAACTCCTGCCTGCTCGGAGGTATCTGATTAGGGGTATTAGCGTCTTAGATCCGGTCATTAAGGTGGGGTAGACCACAGTGGGTGTAGTGGCCTGGACACCAGCATGGAGGAAAACAGTTTATTAACAGTCCTTGTGTGGTCCAGCAGCCTGCTTCCAACAAGCACAACCTCCCAGCAAGAACAGAGCTGGCCCAGGGCAGCGCTGTGTGGTCAACACCAAGCAGAGCCTACCAACACCCACAGCAGATAGCAGCAGACTCCAGCTGCAGCCGAGTGGTTCGCAGGGTAGGAGAGCAAAGCTATTTGATTATCTATGTAGGGCTTGAAGCTAGCCTTGGATCGTAGGGAGGCTAAGCTTACAGATAAAGCAGACATTCCCAGGGAATCGTATCCAGAAAGTTCCAGGA
Source organism: Ondatra zibethicus (assembly GCA_004026605.1). Lineage (NCBI taxonomy): Eukaryota > Metazoa > Chordata > Mammalia > Rodentia > Cricetidae > Ondatra > Ondatra zibethicus. Next base: position 25,148 of record PVIU01002519.1, on the reverse strand, counting down.
GGCATCCAAGTTCTTAGAAACCTCTTAGGCACTCTCACATGCCCCTTCCCACCGTAATAATGCACTACAGGCAGAGCGACCTGCAGCCACACAACCAGTTTCAAAATTTGGAGCTGAGGTTTTCATTTGGAAAAGAAAATGACCAAAGTAAGTTCAATAACAATCTGCCAGAACTGTCCGCAGTTCACAGAGATAGAAGTATGTGACAGAGACTCCTCACAGGTATGTGAACTCAAGCCAGGGCCAGGCAGATATAATCTCCAAAGGCCCACCCCTGCTGACTGGCGCTGTAACGTTCAAAACAGCATCAGAATTCAGGCCAGGTGCTTAATATGAGTCTGTAGGATGTGTGCCAGTTTAAGCCATAACCTGTGTCATATGTGGGAAGCCTTCCTGACACTCAGAAGTTACAGTGTGGAATTCTGGATAAGGCTGTGGACAGAGAAGCTGAAGTCTGAAGGTAATTTCTGCTTCTGTTTGCATTTTCTGAAGTTGAGATGAACCCGGCAGCAAGGATTGATGAGACAGGGTCTAAGAACCATGGAAACACTACAAGTCAATAGGCAACCTCAAAGGCGTAGGTCTTTGACAGTTACAAAGGCCTCTTTCTATGGAGACTCAGAAATACGGCTTACCTGCTTGTCTGCCTGCTATGTGAGCCAGGAAGCTTGCCTGTAGCCTGACCCTGCTGACACACAAAGAGACCTGGACACGGTAGGAAAGAATGAAACTCTCTGGGACAGTGAGCTGCATAAATCTGCCTCCCTTAGTTCTGTAAAGTTTGTCACTATGACACCAAAGAAATGTGGCCACTTGTTTACGGGTGAGATATGAGTTCTGCTGGCTTCTTCCCTCTGTACCTAGAACTATAAGGCAATAAATACGTATTGTTTTAAGCCTTTAAGGAAACCAGTGTGCCCATCCTTGGGAAATGATTTCTCTCCTGTTAATCTCTCTGCAGTAAAGGTCAGGTTGCTGCCAAGGAGATGGCTCAGTGGGTAAGACCGCCGCCTTGGCAAGCGTAAAGACCTAAAGTGGATCTGTAGCACCCGGGAAAAAAAACAAGCGTGGCTGTGTACCCGCCACCCAAAGACCAAGCATGGCCGTGTACCCGCAATCTCAGCATCGATCCCAGAGTCCCATGCCCAGCCAGTCTGCCCTTAACGGCAAGCTTCTTACTCAGCGAGGACACTCTTAAAAGATTAAGGTGGAGAGCAATAGAGGAAGACATCCCACATCCTCCTCTGACCTCCGTTTAGGCACACGTGGGTATAGGCATGCACACACCCACCCAAGAGTAAAGATAAATAAATTCCAGCAACAAAAAGAGTTGTCCCCAGGGACCTGGCCCTGGTGGTGTCCTGACTGACTCAGTGGAAAACAAAGACTCAAGGCAGAACTGAAGAACAGGCCTGGCGGCCAGAAGAGGGCGCCAGATCTCATTATGGATGGTTATGAGCCACTGCATGGTTGCTAGGAATTGAACTCAGGACCTCAAGCATTATGTCTAAGAGTCTCACCTAAGGCCGAGTGTAGAGTTGAAAGGCAAGGAGCCCACCTTCATTGTACCGTAATTCTGCTGGCAGCATGGTTACTTGGCGAAGGCCTCTGGACATCTTTGACTTAGGGGCTAGGGAACAGCTGATGACCTTGTCCCTAAATGATGACTCTGATCTAAGCAAACAAATACAGTTTGTTCCTTGCTGAGTGTCATCATATTCCGCATACTGAGTGTGCATATGTACACAAGCTGTGACCCAGGAACCAGACTCTAGGATAAGGAGTCTGAGATCAGGCTCACGCAGGAAGCTCCGGCTCAATGATGCTCTAGGTATGCCGGTACACACCTATAAGGCCAGCCCAGGGAAGGGGGAGACAGGAGGATAGCAAGTCCATAGGCATTCAGGGTTATGTAGGGAGTTTAAGGACAGTCTGGGGTATACATGAGACCACATCTCCAAGAACAAGACAAAGCAAAGGATCAATGAAAAATGAGATGGCTCAGTGGGCAAAAGAGTGTGTCTCCAAGATGACGAGCCAAGCCTGATCCCCAGGACCTTCATGGTAGAAGGAGAGGACTACAAGTTATGTTCTGAACTTATGGGTTTGTTCTCTCTCTCTCTCTCTCTCTCTCTCTCTCTCTCTCTCTCTCTCACACACACACACACACACACACACACACACACACACACACACACACAGACACACTCAAAGTAAATTTGATAAAAAGTGAATGACTCTGGGTTGTCTGTTATTCTCTTCGGCTCTTGATTTCTTCTATGTATTAAGGGGCTAATTTGCATCCTACCTCAGAATGTTGTTGAAAATACTAACATTGACACCCACTGGTCCCCTGCCACATTGCCTGGCCTGTGACCTATAGCCCCTACTCTATAAAAGTGGAGCTATTGTCTTAATCTTTAGAGTTTGGCTGGGCTAGATGTGCAGGTTAATTACTATCCCTTTAATTTAGTTTATCGTACGATCCAAGGGCAATGGAGGCAGCAGTGATACAAACAGCCAGATGGTCAGTCATCTGCCGTGGCCTGGACACGAGTCTCTCATGTCTGACTTAAGAGGAAAGGCGTCTCAGGGAGTTAAACTTTCTAGTAACCTTGGAGGTCAGCGTGCACAAACTTGGACTTGGGCCCAAATGGTCTGAGCTCAGAGCCAGAGTAAGGGCTTGTCTACACTAATGGCCAGGGCAGACCCTGTCAGAGGCATGTCTGGTGACCTTAAGGGCCCAGAAAGTGAATAAAGTCACATTTCTTGATTTTTCACAGATACTTATGGTCAGGAATGCCCGGGGCATTCTCCCTAGAAGATGAAACAGTCCTGGCTAATATCTTAGCAGTTCTAGCCAAGAAAAGCCCTGGCTTCTGATGGAATCTGGGAGGAGACACGGAGAAGGGATGACTCTTTGGCTGGTGAGCCAGTCGTAAGGTTGCCAGGCATTGCTCCAGCATCTCAGTGGAGGTAAATCCCCACATTGTTTAGGATTCATTCACCTGACATTGTCTTCCAGATGCCGGGCGTCTAGCAGAGTTCACCTTCTACCTTGTAGAAGCAAGAATACCCATGCTTCCTGGAACTCTGCAGAATATGGGTGCCGGTCTCAGAGCAAGCTGCCAAGGGGAGGCCACTGGCAACTAAAGGAGAGAAGAGAAGCTTCTAAAACATCAACAAAAAGAAGAGTCAGGAAAGAGAAGTCATTCCAACTATCCTGTTATCAAAGAACAAAATTATCGTGTCTACTTGGGAAAAGAACGGATCTCGGAAGAGACGCTCACTACAATTCCCAAAGCCAGACAAGAAGTGAGGGAGTGATAGCAAGTTCCTCTCCATTGTAAGAGCTGAAGCAGAGGGTGCCAGGGATGAGATGCTCTGCTAGGCTCAGGGATGGATGGCCAATGCTTTGCCAGCTCAAGATACATGTCCATCAATACTACAATGGAATTAACTCCCAGGATCCCTTGTGCTCAACACAAAGCAGTCGTTTGACCCAGAAATGAATTATTTCTGAGCCTAGCCTCTTCCTGTTTTTCCAACTTCTTTCTGCCTCTTATGACTCCTTCCCTTCTTCCCACTCCTTCTTCCTTCCTCCCCTCCCTCCCTCCCTCCCTCCCTCCCTCCCTCCCTTCCTCTCTTCCTTTCTTCTTTCCTCCCCTCCTGTCTTAGGGTTTCTATTGCTGGGAAGAGATACCATGGCCACAACAGCTCATGAAGGAAAAACATTTCATTGGGGTGGTGTAGCTTTCATTTTCAGAGGTTTAGTCCGTTATAGGTGCAACATGGTGGTGTGTAGGCAGACATGGTGCTGGTGATGGAGCTGAGATTCCTTCATCTTGACTTGTAGGCAACAGGAAGTAGTCTGTCTCACTGGGCATAGCTTGAGCACATATGAGACCTCAAAGCCTGCCTTTGAGTGACACACTTCCTCAAACAAGACCACACCTACTCCAACAAGCCCATACGTCCTAATAGTGCCACTACCTTTGGGGGCAATTTTCTTTTAAATCATCACATCTCTCTACGTCTCTTCTTTTCTCCTTTCCCCCTCCCTTCTTTTCTCCCCTTCCTTTATTCTACTTAAATTTCTGTATATTGAAATTATTTCAGTCCTTTAGGAGAGGCCTAGAAGCTTTTCAGGTGGTCTCATACCCTCAGTGGGTTCACTCCCAGCAGTCTACAATACACAGCAAAAAAAGAGCTTAAAAGGCTCAGACTCTGTGGAAGGAGACTGAGTCATTATCGTTCTATTGAGTCCCTCCGCACTTCAGCATGACTTGTTTGTCCTTGGGGCCCATGAGACTCTGAACGTTATTGAGTTCAAACTCTGCTTCCATAGGTGAGAAGCTGCAAATTTTCATTGCAGGGTGTCTCAGTCCTGGCTTATAAGCGCTGGTGGGTGTTGCTATGGTTACCATTTTGCTGTGTTGAGATCTGGGGTACGTTAATATTTTAAAAATCTTATGTCAGCTAGCATGTGCTTTAAATACCAAGAAAAGTCTAATGGAGAATGTGAGGTCACTTGGTGGATGAAATAACCTGCATTCATATAAGCTCTCCTTTCCGTGTCAGTTACCTTACAGATCCAAAGAGTCAACAGCTCTGGTCTTAGAAGTGATTCAGTATTGTTGTGGAATATTACTTCATTGTGTCAAGGTGTGTTACATTTGTTTATGCTGAATTTGTTTAATGATGTAAGAATGTGTGTTTAATTATGTAAAGATGTGTTGCATTTGTTTTGCCTTGCCTGCCTAAGGCACCTGATTGGTCTAATGAAGAGCTGAGTGGCCAATAGCTAGGCAGAGAAAGGGCAGGCAGGGCTGGCAGGCAGAGAGAATAAATAGGAGGAGAAATCTAAGCTCCAGAGAGGAATGAGAGAAGAGAGGAGAAGGAAATGAAGAGAAAAAAGGGGACCACGCCCAGGGCCAGCCAGCCAGACTGGCAGCTGCCAGCCAGACATGAGAAGCAGTAAAAGTAAGATATACAGGAAAAAGTAAAAATCCCCAAGGCAAAAGGTAGATAAAGAGAAACAGGTTAATTTAAATTAAAAGTTAAGTTAAAAGCCCAAGTAAAAGGCTGAGTATTTAAAAATAATAATAAGTCTCTGTGTTATGATTTGGGAACTGGTTGGTGGCCCCCCAAAATGAAAGCCTGGTACACAGTATGGGCAGGAGCCTCAGGAAAAGGATAAACCTAACTGTAAACAGAGACTGCTCTTTTGTTTCCCAGTTGCTCAGACCTTAATAATCACATAGAAATTATACTAATTACAACACTGTTTGGCCCATAGCTTAGCTGTATTCCTAGCTAGCTCTTACATCTTACATTAACCCATTTCTAGTAATCTGTGTATCATCATGAGGCTGTGGCCTACTGGTAAGTTTCTGGCATCTTTCTCCTTTGGCAGTTACACGGCATCTGCCTGACTCCGCCTTCGTTTTCCCTGCATTCAGTTTAGTTTTCCCACCTAACTCTATTCTGCCCTGCCATAGGCCAAAGCAGCTTCTTTATTAACCAATGGTAATAAAACATATTCACAGCATACAGAGGGGAATCCCACATCACCTAACCACACAGAAGGATTTGAGGGCAACCTAACTAACTAACACCAGCCCAGGATGGAGAATGAGAACTACAGGTGATCTGGGCAAATCATATGTTCTCCTTAGCATTATCTGAATATCCTGTTCAGTCTTTCCTCCCTTCCTCCTTCCTTCTGTCCTTCCCTCCATCCCTTTCTTCCTTCCTTTCTTCCTTTCTTTTTTCTTCCATTAATTCATTCATTCATTCACTGATTCATTCAGGCAATCCTCCTTCCTTTTATCCCTTTCAGGAGAGAATCTGTTGGTGAACTATTGAAGGACAAAGGCAACATCATGAATGTCATTGTAAACTAGGGAGTCACGTGAGAAGTCTATGTGAAGCATGCAGCTAGCAGGAAAACTGGACAGCAGAATGTCATTTTCTCAGTTTAGCCATCTTAACTCCCAACTGGCCTTCTTCGTGAATTTTGGTTCTCCTTGATGAATGTGTACATGTTTTTTAGTGTTTTGAAGCATGTACACAGGGTGGAAGAGCTTAAAGTGTAATTTTTTAAGGTTTTCTTTAAAATGGGATGGGATGAACACCTTGTTTATTTACAGATATCCCACTGTGGATGACGTAATGGTGGGATTAGGAAAAGAGGAGAGAAATTGCTTAGTGTGACGATGAGAAAGGTAATAGGATAATAGAGGAGGGTCTGAGGAGAAATGCAATAGAGAATGGATCTGGAAAGGGGGAAACATGGAGAGGAAGCCACGGGGCATGGGGAGGAGCGGCTCTTGAGCTAGGTTCCCAGAGCGGCCCAGGCAGTAGTAGGTCTAATTCTCTACCAAAATGCTCTGTGTTGCCTCTGCCTCCTATGTTGTGACTTTCTGCCTTAACTACCATCTACTACACAAAGAAGCTTCCCTGATGAGGTCTGAGAGGTGCACTAATTGATAAGTACAAGAGATACACATCTAGAGGGCAGTTAGATACTGTGTTCACTTAGCAGAACAATAGCGGCAGGTTCACTCCTGGGGACTACCAACTCCCGAATCACAGGTTCCTGGCCAAATTTATAGCACCAGTTATGTGTGTCTTCCTGTGCAGCAATCCTTAAATCCAAATAGAAAGCATTCAGTTGCCCCCATAATATTCAGGTCACTATTGCACCCATGGTCACTATTGTAGTTCACAGATGGAGAGGACAGTAGATAGGTCATGGTCCCTACCTCACTCCCAGCAGCCTGTTAGCACCTTCCACACCATGAAAGCTAGCCATCACAGAGGAACCTTTCTGGTCAGCACCAAGGTGCTTCCTCCACGTCCTATGAGCAACGTTTGTGGTATCTTCAGCAGAAGGTTCTTACCATCAAGTTTTGGTGGGCAAGCAAAAGCAGTGGCAATAGTTAGTATTCCTCTAAGGGTCTCCAGAATATCCTGACCAACAACTCGATGGGAAAGTGTCCCACACCCGGCATTGGACTTTGTATTTGGCAAAGGATAGCTCCGGAAGGAGTATTAACCCTTGTGTAGTGTAATGCTAATCAAACTCACATATATAGAGAGCTTACAAAAGATAGCAGGTTTTGGCATGGCTTTTGAAATGTTCTTAGCTGCCTTCTGTCTTATTCATTGAGGCAAGATCTCTCAGCAGATCCAGACTCACTAACCAGCTTGGACTGCACACCTACCCAGCATTTATACAGATTCTAGACATCCAAGCTCTGGTCCTCTTGCTTGCGCAGTAAACATTTCAATCGCTGAGCCTAGTCTCCAGCCCCCAACCTACAACAAACTTCAGGAAGAGCTAGGGGAGAGGAGCTGAAAAGATCCAAACATGAAGTAAAAAGAGATGAAGGAAGCTATCTGATGGGCCCAATACACTTTACATCCACACATTGAAATGCTGTGCCATACCCCATAAATACACATGGTCATTACAATGAATTACAGCAAAACTACAATAAAAAATGAAAATCCGTCACCCAAGCTGGTCCCCAAAGCTTGTTGGAGCCTGTGTCAGAGAGATCCGTGTATTTGTCAAAATTCCGAAGAAACAAAAATTTTGACCTCAGAAGGTTTCAAGGCAGTGACCTTGTTATTGTTCCTAGGGTAAGCTATTTTAATATTTCTTAGTGTGTCAGTGCTTGAGTGCTTTCTTCTAATCCCACGTGTAAAATCTATCTGAAAAGGCCTCCTAGAAACCCAAAGAACACAGCAACAAAAGAACTCAGACACAAGGGGACATTTACACAGCCTCTTGAATAGCTGAGTTCCAGGGGGCCACAGCAGCGAATGCGCCAATTCATGTGCAACCAATCCTGAAATGTTCCTTGCAGGAGGTGAGTTTTAAGTCATGTCTTAAAGGCAGTAAGCGTCATTCACTGAAGCCTGGCCAGGAACTGGGTAAAGAAATGATCTAGCCAAAAACATGAATCTTAAAGCAAGACAGGTCCAACTTTTTCTTCTGCCCTGGGAAAAGAACTTACCTCTGAGATGATGAGGGGCAAGGAGAAGGGTGTAAGGTCAGGTGGGGAGGTGTGGGTGGAGAGTTGCCCAAGGGTGCTGCCTCTTTTTCCTGGGCTGTCTCCTGAAGCAGGATTGGAGGGAGAGGTTCGTCCCTGAGCTATAAGGAGTTGGGGTCATAGTTACCAGAGACAGACTGGCTGCAGAAATTTGGAGTCTCTTAGGTGAGCAGAGACAGTTGCTGGGATGGCTTGGGGAGAGAGCCGGGCAAATGGCAGAGACAATGAAATATGTGTGATGTATATCGGAAGCATTACCAAGGCATCCTTCCAGATTTACTAAGGTAATCACAGGGAAAACCAAGATGCCAGACGCCAAACCTGATGATCTAGTGAGTTCCATTCCCCGGATCCACGTGGTAGGAGGAGAGAACTGATTCCTGTAAGTTGTCCATTGACTTCCACACATGTGCCTTGGCACATGCCGCCCCCCCAACCACATGCACCCACGCACCCACGCATGCACCACACTTGCACGAATGCACACAGAGAATCGGCCCTGTGGTATTCAGTTATAACAACAAAAATCAAACTATTCCCATTCCTATTTAATTGGCCAAAACAAATAAATAGCCGTTCCCACCTTGAGACCTACCAAGGAAGAGGAGCTCAGATACTTGGTAAACATGGTAAAGCATACTAAAGTCAGGAGTGCTATAAGCCCCTTGGGGCTTCTGTGGGACCCTGTTACTTTCAGGCTATGTGCCCTACAGGATGCTTGTATCTATTCACAGACATCACACATCTAAGACACTTTCTGGCTAACTCTTTATAATTTCTTTTTCTTTCTTCCCTTCCTTCCTTCCTCCACTCTTTCTTTCTTCTCTTTTATACTATATTCCTATTGTATTCACCACCCTCCATTCATCCCAGTCCCTCCCTCATAGTACCCCCCCCAGATCCATGCCTCTTCTTTTTCCCTTCAGAAAAGAGCAGGCCTCCCTAGGGATATCAACACAGCATAACAAGTTACAGTAAGACTAGGCACCTCCTCTCATATCAAGGCTGGATAAGGCAACCCAGTAGGAAGGAAAGGGTCCCAGGAGCAGGCAAACGTGTCAGAGACAGCTCTCACTCCCACTGTTAGGAGTCCCACAAAACACCAAGCTATATAACCATAGCATATATGCAGAGAACCTAGCTCAGACCCATCTAGGTTCCCTGATTGCTCAGTCTCTGTGAGCCCTTATGAGCCCTGCTTAGTTTATTCTGTGGCCCATGTTCTTGTGTTCTTGATCCTTCTGGCTCCTAAAATCTCCCCTCCCCAGCTTTTACAGGGTTTCCTGAGCTCCTCCTAATGTTTGGCTCTGGGTCTCTGCATCTTCTCTGATCAGTTGCTAGATGAAGACTCTCTGATGACAATTGGGATAGACTCCAGTCTATGAGTATAGTAGAATATCATTAGGAACTCTGCCCCCCCGCCCACCTCTGGTCATATTTGGTTCCATCCTAGGTCTCTGGGCTATCCAGGCAGTGTCAGGTGTAGACTCCCTCTCTTGGCATGGGCCTCAAGTTGGACCAATCCCTGGTGGCCCCCCCTCCCACAAGTTCTGTTCTATGGAACAATGACATATCTTGCCAACAAGACAAACTGTAGGTCAAAGGTTCAATGACTGGGTTGGTATCCCAGTCCCTCCACTGAAAGTCTTACCTGGTTACAGAAGACGGCTGGTTCAGGCTCCACATTCCCCATTACTAGGAGTTTTCATTGGGGCCACCCTCATAGATTCCAGAGAGTTTCCAATGTACTATGTTTCCAAATTAGCCCTGAAGTGGCTCCCTTCCAGTCAACTCTCCCAATAATCTTTCCCTCCCCCGACCTGATCCCTCCTGTTCCCATCACCACTCTCCCCAAGTCTACCTGCAAAACTTCTGTTCTGTTCTATTCTATTTTCCCTTCCCAGAGATATCCATGCTTCTCCCCTTGAGTCCTCCTTGTTACTTAACCTCTCCGGGTCTATGGGTTGTATCATCCTTTACTTAGTAATTAATACCCATTTATAAATGAATATATACCATGTTTGTCTTTCTGGGTCTGGGTTACCTCACTCAGGATGATTTTTTCCTAGTTCCATCTATTTGTCTGCAAATTTCATGATGTCATTTCTTTTAAACAACTGAGCAATACTCCATTGTGTAAATGTATCACATTTTCTTTGTTCATTCTTTGGTTGAGGTACATGTATCACATTTTCTTTGTCCATTCTTTGGTTGAGGTACATCTAAGTTGTTTCCTGTTTCTGGCTATTATGAATAAAGCTGTTATGAGCATAGTTGAGCAGGTGTCCTTGGTGTATCATGGAGTGTCCTTTGGGTATATGCCTAGGAGTGGTATAGCTGGGTCTTGAGATAGATTAATTGCCAATTTTCTGAGGAATCACAATGTTGATATCCTAAGTGACTGTACAAGTTTGCACTCACACAAGCAAAAGAAGTGATTTGCATTTCCCTGATGGCTAAGGATGTTGAACATTTCTTTAAATGTTTCTCAGACATTTGAGTATCCTTTATTGTGAATTATCTATTTAGATCTTTACCCCATTTTTAAATCGAATTATTTGGTTTACTGAAGCTTACTTTCTTGAGTTCTTTATATATTTTGGAGATTAGCCCTCTGTCAGTTATGGAGTTGGTGAAAATCTTTTCCCATTCTGTGGGCTGCCATTTTGTCCTATTGATGATGTTCTTTGCCTTACAGAAGCTTTTCAATTTCACGAGGTCCCATTTATTAATTGTCAATATTAATGCCTGAGCTTTCAGTGTTCTGCTCAGGAAGTTGCCTCCTGTACCAATGCATTCAAAGCTGTTCCCCATTTTCTCTTCTATCAGGTTCAATGTAACTGAATTTATGGTGAGGTCTTTGATTCACTTGGACTTGAGTTTTATTCAGGATAATAGATATGGATCTAATTGTATTTTTTTTACATACTGACATCTAGTTAGACCAGCACTATTTATTGAAGATGTTTTCTTTTTTACATTGTATATTTCTGGCTTCTTCATCAAAAACAGGTGTCCAAAGGAGTGTGGATTTATATCTAGGTCTTTAATTTGATTCAACTGATCAATCTGTCCATTTTTATGCCAATACTATGTGATTTTTACTATATGACTATACCTCTGTAGTAGAGATTAAAATCAGGGATGGTGATACCTCCCGAAGTTCTTTTATCATACAGGATTGTTTTAGCTATCCTGGAGTCTTTTGTTTTTCCATATAAAGTTGAGTATTGTTCTTTCAAGGCCTGTAAAGAATTGTGTTGGGATTTTAATGGGGATTGCATTGAATCTGTAGATTGCTTTTGGTAGGATGGCCATTTTTACTATATTAAAACTGCTGATCCATGAACATGGGAGATCCTCCCATTTTCTGCTATCATTTCAATTTCTTTCTTTAAAAAAAAAACAACCACACACACAATAATCTCATTAGATGCTGAAAATTTCTTAGACAAAATCCAACACCCCTTCATGATAAAAGTCTTGAAAAGATCAGGGATACAAGAATCATATCTAAATATAATAAAAATCAATATACAGCAAGCCAACAGTCAACATCAAATTAAACAGAAACTCAAGCAATTCTACTAAAATTAGGAACAAGACAAGACTATTCACTCTGTTCATATCTATTCAATATAGAACTTGAAGTTCTAGCTAGAGTAATAAGAAAACTGAAGGAGATCAAGGGGATACAAATTAGAAAGGAAGAAATCAAAGTATCATTATTTGCTGATGATATGATAGTATATGCAAGTGAACCCAAAATTTCTACCAGGGAACTCTTATAGTTGATAAACTCCTTCAGAAAAGTGACTGGATACAAGACTAACTTAAAAAAATTAGTAGTCTTCCTATATACAAATGAACTGAGAAAGAAATCAGGATAACACCCTTCTCAATAGTAACAAATAATATAAAATATCTTGGGGGTAACTCTAAACAAGAAAGTGAAAGACTTGTATGACAATAACTTCAAATCTTTCAGTTTGTTTATATGGTAGATTACATTGACAGATTTTCATATCTTGAACCATCCCTGCATTTCTGGGATGAAGCCTACTTATCACAGTGGATGATCTTTTTGATGTGTTCTTGGATTTAGTTTTTGTTTTATTGAGTATTTTTGCATCAATGTTCATGAGGACATGTAGATGGAGTTTTCTGTCCCACAGGACAGCTGTTCTCAAATAACCAGTCAGAGGCTTAAAATTACTTATAAATGGTTGGCTGATAACTCAGTCTTGTTATTAGCTAACTCTTACACTTAAATTAACCCATATTTCTATCTTTGCCAAGTAGTGGTACCTTTATTAGCATGGCTTGTTCATCTGCTGCTCCCTCTGTGTCTGCCTGGTGACTTCTGACTCCACCCTTCTCCTTCCCATCATCCTTAGTTTGGTCACCCTGCCTATACTTCCTGCCTGCTACTGGCCAATCAGAATTTTATTAAGCTAATCCAAGTGACAAATCTTTACAGTATGCAAGAGGATTATTCCACAGCAAGTATAATTGCTCTCTAATTTTCTCTCTTTGCTGGATCTTTGTGTGGTTTGGGTATCAGAGTGACTGTGGTCTTGAAAAGAATTTGGCAAAGCTCCTTCTGTTTCTACTTTGTGGAATAATTTGAGAAGTATTGGCATTAATTCCTCTTGGAAAGTCTGGTAGAATTTTGCACTAAAACCATCTGACCCTGGGCTTATTTGGTTGGGAGACTTTTAATGACTGCTTTTATTTCCTTGGGGGTTATAGGTCTATTTAAATTGTTTATCTGATCTTGATTTAATTTTGGTATGTGGTACCCTTCAAGAAAATTGCTCATTTCTTTTAGGTTTTCTAATTTTGCCATATACAGGTTTTTGAAGTATGACCTAATGATTCTCTAGATTTCCTTAGTATCTGTTGTTATGTCCTCCTTTTCATTTCTGATTTTTGTCAGTTTGAATATTTTTCTCTGTCTTTTAGTTAGTTTGGATAAGTGTTTGTCTATCTTATTGTCTCTCCTTTCTCAAAGAACCAACTCTTTGTTTCATTCATTCTTTGTATTTTTCTCTTTATTTCTATTTTTTAAAATTCGGCCCTCAGTTTGATGATTTTCTGCTGTCTGCTCCTCTTTAGTGTGTTTACTTCTTCGGTTCTAGAACTTTCAGGTGTGCTATTTAGTTGTTAGTATGAAATCTCTCCAATTTCTTCATGTAGGCACTTAGTGCTATGAACTTTCCTCTTAGCACTGCTTTCATTGTGTCCCATAAATTTGGGTATGTTGTGTATTCATTTTCGTTGAATTCTAAGAAGTCTTTCTTTCTTTACTTCTTTCATGACACAATAGTTATTCAGTAGAGATTTGTTTCTATGAGTTTCTATGAGTTTGTAGGATTTCTGTTGTTTCTGTTGTTGAAATTTTGCTTTCATCCATAGTGGTCTGATAGGATGCAGGGGGTTATGTCAATTTTCTTGTATCTGTTGAGACTTGCTTTGTGACTGAGTATGTGATCAATTTTGGAGAAAGTTCCACAAGGTGCTGAGAGGAAGGTATATCCTTTGGTATGTGGGTGAAATGTTCTGTAGATGTCTGTTAGGTCCAGTATTTCTGTTTAATTTTTGTCTAGATGACTTGTCCATTGCTGAGAGTGGGGTATTGAACTCTCCCGTTACTAATGTGTGAGGGTCGATGTGTGTTTAACTTTAGTAATGTTTCTTTTACAAACGTGGGTGCTCTTGAGTTCAGAGCGTAGATGTTAAGAACTGAAATATCGTCTTGGTGAATTTTCCCTTTGATGTGTATGAAGTGTCCTTCCCTATCTCTTTTGATTAATTTTGGTTTGAAGTCTATTTTGTCAGATATTAGAATGGCTATACCAGCTTGCTTCTTAGATCCTTTTGCTTAGAAAATCTTTTTCTAACACTTTACTCTGAGGAAATGTTTATTTTAGTCTGTGTCTTTTTATTGGGGAATTAAGTTCATTGATATTGAGAGATATTAATGACCAATAATTGTTAATTCCTGCTATTTTGTTGTTGTTGGTGGTGTATGTATGTGAGTGTGTGTGCTTCTCTTCTTTTGCTTTTGCTGGTGTGAGATTATTTCCTGTGTCTTCATGGGTGTAGTTAATTGAAGTTTTCTTTCTAGTATCTTCTATAGGGCTGGATTTGTAGACAGAAATTGTTTGAATTTGACTTTATAATAGAATATCCTGTTTTCTCCATCTGTGGTGGTTGAAAGTTTTGTTGTATATAGTAGTCTGCGCTGACATCTATGGTCTCTTAGCATCTGTAGGAAATCTGTCCAGGTCCTTCTGGCTTTTAGAACCTCCATTGAGAAGTCAGGTGTAATTCTAAAGATCTACCTTTATATGTTACTTCTTTTTCCCTTGCACCTTTAAATATCCTTTCTTTGTTCTGTATGTTTAGTGTTTTGATGCAGGAGGATTTTCTTTTCTGGCCCAATTTATTTGGTTACAATCATCTCCACCCTTAAGTTCGCAAAATTTTCTACTACGATGCTGAAAATATTTTTTGGTCCTTTGAGCTGGGATTCTTCTCCTTCTTCTTTTACTATGATTCTTAGGTTTGATCTTTGCATAGTGTCCCAGATTTCCTGAATGTTTTCTGCCAGGAATTTTTTAGATTTATCACTTCTTTGACCAATGTATTCATTTCTTCTATCATATTTTCAACTCCTGATATTCTTTCTTCCATTTCTTGTATTCTATTGGTGATGTTTGCATCTATAGTTCCCGTTCACTGACCTTGATTTTTCATTTCCAGAATTCCCCCAGTTTGTGTTTTCTTTATTGCTTCCAGTTCCATTTTCAGGTCTTGAAATGTTTTGTTTTTTTTCAACTGTTTGTTTTTCTTGGATTTATTGACTTTTATTGAGGGGTTTATTAACTTCCTCCAATTTTTGTTTGTCTTTTCCTCAATTTTTTAAACAGATTTATTCATTTCCTCTTTAAGGACCTCTATCATCTTCATATGGTTGGTTTTAAGGTCTTTTTTGTGTGCTTCAACTGTGTTGGAATATTCAGGGCTTGCTGTAGTGGAAAGCTAGGTCCCAGTAGGGACACAGTGCCCTGCTATTGTTGGCTGCATTCTTATGCTGGTGGCTAGGCATCTGGGTTTAGGGTACTAGGTCTAGGTGCCAATTTCTGAGTCTTTGTTAGATGGCTGTTTTGTTCTTTGGTTACTGTTTCCTCTTTGGTCTTCTGGTCCTTGTGACCTGGAGTTCTGTCAGCTGGTGTGTCCTCTGGGCCAGCACTGAGTCTCTGCCTGAGTTTGCCTACCAGTTCTTCTGGCTGGTGTGGTCTGCATCTGAGCAGAGGATATCTACCTGAGTTGGGGCAGGGGCAGGGGCATGACAGTGGGAGTTGGGGGAATGGGTCAGAAAGGAGTGGCAGTGGATTGGGTCTTTGGACCCAAACCAAGGGAGTGGGAGACTTGTGCAGGCAGGTGGGCAGACTATTGTTCCTCTGGCTGTTGTGGCCTACACCTGAGCAGGGGGGGTAGGGGCACAGTGGGGCCTGTTCTCCTGACTGGCCTTACTTTGGTATATCAAGAAAGACTTCAAAAATCAAGTTTAATACTTGTGATAATCAGTTTAGCTATCAGCTTGGTACATCCTAGAACTGCCTGGGAAGAGAATCTCAATGAGGGATTATCTACATTGGCCTGTGGGTATATCAGTGGAAGTTTGTCTTAATAAGATTGATTGATGTGGGAAGACTTGGTCCACTGTGAGGGGCACCATTCCCTAGGCAGAAGATACTGAACTGTATAAGAGTGAAGAAACCGAGCTTAGTGCGAACAAGCAAGTGGTCATGCACTCACTTTTCTCTGCTCTCGAGTGTGAATGAGATGTAACTAGCTATTTGAGGTTCCTCCCTTGACTTCCCCACAACGATGAGATTTTAAGCTGAAATAACCCCTTTCTCCTCTTAAATTGTTTTTGTAACCAGGTGTTTTCTCACAGCAACAGAAACGAAACTAGGGGCACAACTACAGGATTCTGTTCACTTTGAAGTGAATTGCCGTCTGAATAAATGTTAGCATCTGTGACTAAAGGAGCAGAAGTAACCAAAGAGGAATTGGACTGTGTTCTGCGGAGTCACCCGTGTGATATGAAGAAGCTTGGTTACAGCCGATATCTTCTGGAAGACAGAGATGTCAAAGTGAGAGCTGCCATGACTAAGTGAAGACTTGGCCATGGCGTTCCCTGAACAGAAGCATCCCTTTTCTCTTTGCGTTCTGCATGGGCAGGCCCATAGTCAAGGGCATAGCAGATACCAGGAGAGGAAGAATCCATGTGCAGAAGGCTCCCTTTGTTATCTTTGGGTGAGTGGGCTGTTCAGGGCTCTCTCTTGCCCTCCCTGTATTTGCTGGTAGGTTATTTGGGCAGTGGGTATCTGTTTCCTTTCTGATTATGTGCTCTGAGATCAATGAGATAGCATGCCCTTTGTGGATTAAAACATAAGATTGCATCTGTGATAGACAACATGAGAGCTGCTCATCTTCCTGTCAGAAACATACCAAGCACGGTCTGGGGAGATGACTCAGCAAAGTGCTTGCTGTGCGAGCATGGGACCTGAGCTCAAATCCCTTTGACCCTTGGAAAGCCAGACATACTGGTGTAGATCTGTAATTCCAGGGCTCCTAAGGAGAAGTGGGAAGCAGAGCTAAGGGAGTTCCACAGCTAATGGGCCAGTCAGCCGTGGGAATGTGATGACAGATGGCAGGAAACCACGCTTCAAAACAAAGTAGGAGGAAATAAGGTTCTCCCCCTGATGACGGCATGTATAGCGTGGTATGTATGTGCCTTCATTCCCATGCAGAAATACCCACACACGTGCACAAAGATTTTAAAAACAAAAACAAGGTGGGTAGTTTCTGAAGAACAGGAGCCTAGGTTGACCGCTGGCCTCCCCTTGCATGAACTGTGATAGTCTGAATAAGAACAGCCTCCATAGGCTCATGTGTTTGAATGCCTGGTCC
The DNA here is from genome assembly GCA_004026605.1 of Ondatra zibethicus. NCBI lineage: Eukaryota > Metazoa > Chordata > Mammalia > Rodentia > Cricetidae > Ondatra > Ondatra zibethicus. The sequence continues at coordinate 8,097 of PVIU01002519.1, read as the reverse complement.
CCAGTTAGTGGAACTATTGGGGAAGGATTAGGAGGTGTGGCCTTGTTGGAGGAGGTGTGTCGCTGGGGTGGGCTTTGAGATTTCCAAAGTCCATGCCAGCCCAGTGTCTGCCTCTCTCTTGGCCTACAACTTGTGGGTCCGATGTGAGCTCTCGGCAATGTTTCCAGCATCATGCCTGCCTGCACTCTGCCATACTTCCCACTATGGTTGTCGTGGGCTGACTTTCTGAAACTGTAAGAAAGCCCCAGTCCAAAGCTTTCTTTATAAGTTGACTTGGTCATGGTGTTCCATCACAGGAAAAAACAGTGATTAATATGTGAACATACATACAGTAGTAGAACAGCAATTTAGACATAAATATACACATGCACCAAGCACCTCTAACTAAGCACTGTTGCAGGCACTTGAGATATTGTGTTGGACAATATCTCTACTTGGACCATGACAAAAGCTGCCAGAGATGCTACTGGCAGATGCCTTTTAACTCTCTGCCCTTTGGGGAGCCCTCTGAGCTGCAGAGAGCTATATCCTTCCAAGTTATGTCCCTTCTAGACAGCCTCCCTCCTCCAGTGGCATATCTATAAGGGATACAATGACAGCCTGTATTCATGGATGTGGGACAATTACAGAGAGGCCCCATTTTTAGATGTACCCCCCAGGACACTGATGCTTCTGGTGGATTGCTTGATTGATTGAGTAGTTCCAGGGATCAAGTTCAGGGCCTTGCACATGTTGGGCACCTTTAATAACGATACCAAATAGGGCTTTCTGAGGTTCAGAGAAAGGTACCGCTAAATCAGGATTTACAAAAAGCTTGGTGTATGACTTGAGCAACCAAAATCCACACACAGTTTTCTTGCTGGGGATATGGACTGGGGAAGCTGACTGTTCAGAGGAGAGGGAGTGAATAGAGTAGGAGGAATATCAGCGCTGGGGCCTGACCAGCAGGAGGCACCAAGCAGCCTCTGCTCCTAAGAGTAATTCAAACTGCTATGAAAATCAGTGGCCAGATACGCGAATCCTCTGAGGGATCAGGTGAAGCCACTAGTGTAACAATTACCCCTTGAACTCTCCTGGCCATCACCCCTCCACATGGGTGCTCATGCAGGCAGCAGGGTGCACCACACATCATCTTGTGGCACACACACACACTCATTGTTGAGTTATCCAGCACAGCTGGAGAAGGCTGTGTGTCCTTCCACAGTCAGCTCTGTGGCTCCAAACAATTTGCTATACGTCTTATACTGGGGAGAAACTGTATTCAGCTGCCAGTACAGAGACCCAGTAAAAATTACTTAAGCAAGATAAAGATTTGTTTATCTCCCAAATAAGAGAAACCAGATGTAAGAACAGAAAGATAGAAGGAGCTTGGATCCAAACAACTACAAACCCACCATAAAAATCCTAGAGTCTTCACATCTGGCGAGGAGGAGGCACGAGAAAGGAAAGGGGAGAAATGCCCAGAGTGTTTTTAACCTTTTAGGGATCTTAGGCTCAGGTTTCACTGGCCTTACCTTGGTTAAGTGCCTCCCTGCCCCTGGGCTCCTATAGGCACACATCATGACTTGTAGTTAAATTGTTGGTCAATTTTTATATTTTTATGACTGACCAATGTTACGGTTTATATATAAAATGTCCCCAAAGGCTCATGTGTTAAAGGCTGTGTCCCCCCAGTTGGTGGCTCTGTTAAGCGATGATTCGATCAGAAGGGTGCTCCCGGATTAAGGCACGGATGAGTTCATAGCTGACTGGGCTATTAGGAACTAGGGTTTAGTAGGAGGAAGTGGGTCACTGAGGTAGTACCTTCGAAGGGTATATATTATCCCCAACCTATTCTTTAAAAAGATTTATTTGTATTATTTTTAATTTTTTTTTTTTGTGTGTGTGTGTGTGTGTGTGTATGTGAATGCAGATACCCTTGGAGGCCAGAGGTCTTGGATCCCCTGGAGCTGGAGATACAAGATTGTGAGTACTGGGAACTTGGGCATCTGCAAGAGCAGTGTATGTTCACGACTGCTGAGCCCTCTCTCCAGCCCCTCTCCAGCCCCTTTCTTGGTATCACCCGGCTTCCTAGCCATGATGAAATGGTAGCTTTTTCCCACCATTATTATCTTGTCCTAATGTGTCTGCCTTGCCTTGGACCTCAAAGCAACAGAACAATCCAGCAATGCCCCTATACCTCTGAAACCACGAGCCACAATAAACCATTTGTCCCTGGTGGTTCCTTCCAGACATTGTTCACTCTTCTTAGAAGGGTGTTGAGTTTTCTTAGAGTTCTGATCAGCCTCTGTTTTTGTATTGTCTATAACTGCTCTAGACAGCTCCTGCCTCCTACACTCGCTCCCATCCTCCCTCGTAGCAGGCATTGTTCCTCGGACCTTTCTTCTAGGGACTTCAGTCTGAGCCAGCTACACCCTCACCAGCTTTGGATTTGGCCTTGTGAGTTCAGAGGTGTCGTTTCCTGGCATTGGTGTATTCTGAATTTCCTTATTGGAATTTTATCATGCTGAAATTTTCCTGATGATTGCTTCTGGACTAACAAGCAAAAAGGTGATGCTCCAGGCACCAGAGATATGGAAATAGATGAAACATAAGCCCTTCCCAAGGTGTTTCACAGAGTGATGGGACAGACATGGAGAAAGATTTGTGCAATCCTCATTCTATAGAGCACTTACTGAGTCCTTAAAGTGTGGAACATTTCATGGGAACAGTGAAATCTACGGGGCCCAAAAAGAAAGGCTTCCTAGAATGCTAACACCATCTTGAACTAAGAGTGCTCAGGGAAGGCATGGTGGCAGGGAGTTCCAGGCAGAGGTAACGGCATAAACAAACTTACCAGGATGGGAAGTTAGCAACCCTGAATTACATGGGTAGATTACCGTGACTGGAGTTAGCGTCTCTTGGGCAGTGAGGTAGGACCCACGGTAACCACTCCCCTGATCGGATCATTTCTCTGTGGGCAAAGAGAACACACAGGGAGCTGGCATGTGGGCGTTTTACCAACTCAGGGCAGCATGAGTTTGAAAGTAGCCAGTCCCAATAAAGATGCCTCAGCCTCCAACCAGTTCCCACCATGAAATCTGTAAAAAGACCACTGGGCAGAGCCACATGGGGGTATTCTTTCCCAAAAATCCTTTCTACTCTTGGGGTTCTTTGTCACTTTTTCTTTCTATGTTCACTCTGCTCACTCCTTGACCTCCTTTCCTTATTCTTTATGGGTATGAAGCAACGAATTAAAAAAATCACTGACTCTGGGTGACTGCCGATCAAGTGGTACCCAGCTCCCCAAGAGATGAGAAAGGCTCAATGCTGTCAGAAAAACAAACAACAAAAACCTTCATCATTATGGTCCAAGGATAAAAGAAGAAGGATACTTTCTGAGTCCCAGATAACCTGTTATGATCACAGAAGCATGTCTCATTACAAGTTTGTGGTCTGAACTGGTCTATATATGTGAATCACATGCTTATAAATCCCCAAAGTATTGTACAGCAAATAAAGGTCTCTTTCGTTTTGTTTGCTTTCAGTTTCAACTCAGAGAGAAGACTGGAATGTGGGAAGGTGCCCATGCCTCAGCAACAGGCCTTAAGTCTTCCTAAGAAAGAACTTCATGAGAATATGAAAAGGAACAATTGATTTTGGTATTCTAGATTGCAAAATCCTTGATTTCAGATTAGCTGCAAAATACTAGGATTTAAAACAATTTAAGCCAGACATTGTAGCATTCCTATAATGCCCCACTTGAGAGATAGGAGTTCCTGGTCATCGTTGGGTACAGAGAAAAATTGAGGCTAGTCCAGATTATTTGAGACCCTGACTTAAGAAACAAGACCCAAAACAATGTCAGATCTCTCTAGCACTTCAAATCTCCATTTCCTTGAAATGCTGACGTATTTCTTACTTACATGCAGTTTGTGTCCCTTTAAGTTACTAAGAGCAAAGGCCTTCCGTCCTTCCAGCTTCCCAGTTATTAGTTTATTTTATATTTGAAACATTTCTACATGGGACACAGGGGACTGGGACAGACGTCACCTCACCTCGTAGACCCTTCCTGGCTCCACATCACAGGGCTCCTGGGTATTTTTACGTTATTATTGGTTGAAACATATTTAAAATATCTTTCCTCCATAAATACATGTGTGAATAGCTTCCTCGTCTACCCACAATACCCACTTATAGGTAGGAAATAGTCACTGGGCAAATATTTTATGGAAAGGCTCGTTACCTCAAAAAGAAAGATGTTTCGTTCTTTATGCTAGGACTCAGATAAAACACTTCACGCTGCTTCTCTTCTTGGGTTAGTTTTGCCCTTGTCAGTCAAGGTACATAGCTGATTTTTATTATAATAGCTGATTAGGAAGGCAGAATCAGAAGGGAAAGTAACCAGTTAAATTGGTTATAGATAAACTGTGGAGTGGGGGATGGAGTAGCCACCTAAACTTAAAGACTAATTAATAACTTTTGTTAGGAAATGTTGAAAGTTTTGGCCTCATTCATTGTTTTTACAACTAATATTTAGTAGGTATCTGGTTCAGTGCTGGACCTGCAGGGACAAGGGAAGAGGTAGAGGAAGGAGGGTATCGCTATTAGTCCCTTCTGTGTGAACCCTCAAGGCTGCACACAGTGACCAGGACCCAGGAGCCAGCACAAAACTATCACAGCACATTTCAGATGGACTCTCCACCCCCACAATCATTCCATCTCTAAGTAGGGAAGTTTCACCTTCACAAAAGTTACAGTGCACAAAAGAAGAAGGACAGAAATTTCCCTCCCGCTTTGGCCGTTGCTAGGGGTAGCTAAGGCAACTAGATGACTGACAAGGAGGCCAGGAGATTTGGTTCCACAGCGTGTGGGCTGATAGGGAAGGAGGAGTGAGAATCCAGAAAAGCAAGTTAATTAGTCTGGGGATTGGAGCTTTACAGAAGCTGGGCCCTGGCTACCAGATTCAACCTCCCTATGGTTTCCCTTCCCCTGAAAACCCCAGTGTAGTCCCTCTGAAGACTTGCTCCTCCCCACGGGGCTGGAGTGGTGGCTCAGTCATTAAGAGCACTTACTGTTCTTGCAGAGGATCTGGGTTTGGTTCCTAGCACCGACACTTAGGAGGCAGAGGTAGGTGGATCCTTGTGAGTTTGAGGCCAGCCTGGTCTACATGGCAAGCTCCGGGTCAGCCAAGGCTATGCAAAGAGACCTTGTGTCAAGAAAAGAAAAGAAAGATGTGATGCTTCTGGATAGAAATTGTAACTTCCCCATCATCCCATTGCTAGTTCCTGTCAAGCTAATCATTCTGGAGTCATTTATTGATGTGCGTGTGTGTGTGTGTGTGCACATTCATACATTCATATACATGAATGCAACTATATGGCATTTGGGTCTACATATATATTTACATACTCATATATATGTACAGCATATATACACACATATAATATATATGTGTATATACATACATATATATGTATGAATATGTTTACATTTCTGTTTATGCTTTTTTATACTAGGAAAATGCAATATTGACTAAGAAGTTAAAACAAAGTGTTGAGGGTTCGAAATGAATGCAAACTGTTTTGTGATGACCAGGGCTCAACACAACAGTCACATCATCTCCAAGACAAGTAGGGACCATTCTTTGGAAACAGATAAGTTATATGCCTCTAAGCATAGGAACACTGAACCTGTCTCGCATCTCCATGTAGCAGAGAGGACACCCTCTCTGGGAGGAGAAACCTACCCCAGAGTTCAGACTGCTGCACCTGTGCCTTAATCTGACCCCCTGTATCCTTGGGTGATGGGATGCCGCCAGGGTGTCCTGCAAGGAAGTGGATCTAAATCTTAGTGGCACTTCAGCATCTCCTGAGGAGTTTCCAAAACACTCCCATGGAGTCCTACCTGAGAGACTCCATCTAACGGTTTGAATGAGCCCCGCTAGGACTGTGTCCATCCCGAGTGCCATAAGGATATTGCTCCAGCTCTCAGTTTCTGGAAATGAAGACTCTGAAGATGACCTGCCTTTGTGTGTCCCCTTTACCAAAGGTGGAGATCAGGGCAGGACTGCACATTGCACTAGACACGCTGCCTGGAGCCCGCAGAATCTGTGGCTGTGGGGAATGTACTACTGCACATCTGGTCCTGAGCCCTGCACAGACTGTCATATCCTGCATGATAAAGGAATGACGAAGGATCAGCCTGACTTTTCTGAGGTCCCTTGACACAGGTGGGGGGCTAGGATCATCTGTGGACACAAAAGCCCTAGGACAAGAGGACTCTGTTTCAGCAGTTTGATTTATAAGAAAAATATCAGAAGCAAGAGGCACACATGGGAATATTGTTATTGGAAAGAGCATTTGGGGAAAGAATTTTTATAAATGGAAAGAGCTTCAAGTTCAAGCCATATTTAAAAACAGCCACATGGGTGGTAGGAAGGAGGGTAACAGCTGGGTTCAGATATTTCCCTGAAGTGTTGGCTACACAGCCCATTCAGTGGTCTTCTGAGGGGCCAAAGGAGTTGTGTGTGGGTCCGATTTACTTTTGGAAGTGCTGGCATTGACTCCACTGAGGTCTTAGTGCACCAACAAGCATGATCAAACATGGTAGCCATTGTTGATCTTCAGAGACACTGTCACCTGGGATGACTCAAGGACTGGCCCTCTTAGGAGTGCAGACAAACTATAAATGAACAAGTGAGGCTAGCACCTTAGTGCAGATGTACATCCTTGGCATTGGGGTGAAGGCTTAGCTCATGGGTAGAGTAACTGTGTTTGAGTCCTAGCGCGCACACACACACACACACACACACACACACACACACACACACACACACACACCTAGCATCCCTAACTTGGGGGTTCTCATAGGAGAGTTTTTCTCACTCCCCCTTTTTAGACCCACAGCATAGTGAAGTGGATGAATCTGGGGTGACTGAGGTGTTCAGTGATGAAGTGGAAGGATTTAGGAGGCACTGAAAGGGGCAGGATGGATGAATATGATCTAAATACATTGCATGTCTTTACATACAAATGACCAAAGAATAAATAAAAACTCAGATAGAAATTCATTTTCCACAATCATAAAGACTGAAAGGGTCAGGGAGGTGGCTCAGCAGATAGAAGCACCTTCCTCTCAAATCTGACAGACCCAAGGGCTTCTGTAATCCCAACACTCCTGGAGAGGTAGGACAATCAGCTGGAAGTTCAGTTACACAGCAGAAGAAACAAGAGACATCCTGCCTCAAAACAAGGTTCTGAGAAGTTGTCCTCTGACCGTCACAAACACAATGGCGCATGTGTCCCCCACAGTATGTAAACGGATGAGTAAATAATTAGGTGACTCTTTAAAAGAACCCCAAGATCAAGATAGAAGCATGGCTGTAGCTATACCCTTTCCAGAAGATGGATGTCATGACTTCAAACGGCAGAGAAACAGAAGGAATGACCCCCCCGCCAAACCCTTTTACAACAGCATTAATCTGTTCATGAAGGCAGAGTCCTGTGACCTAAGCATTCACAGAGGTCCCACCTCCCTGCACAGCGCAAAGGGATTATTTATAACATTTAATGGGGCATGGAATTTTGCCTCTGCACCCCTCAAATTCACATCTTTTTTTTAAACACAAAATGCATGTATTCCTCCCTAACAGCCTCCAACTTCAAAAGTCCCAAACCAAAATCCCATCTGAATCACATGTTCAAGGTAGAAAATCCTGGGTGGAGTCCCTTCCTGCTGTGAGCTGTCAGGACACATAGCACTTTCCAAAAGAAGGGAACAGGAGGAAGGAAGGGACAACAGATCTTAAGATGGAGGAGAGGGAGGCAAAGGTCCTTGAGTGTGACAGAGAGCCTCAGGTGGGCCATAATTTGGTGTGTGGGGAGTCCTGGGAAACCAGGAGCCACTAGTGCCTCCCCAGGCCAGTGGCTGGAATCCTTTGTCTCATGACTCAGAAAGACTGAACTGCACAGGCAACAGACTGACTCTTAGTAAATTAATAAAGGTTCACAGGTGGGAGCCTTCTCTGGAAGGTGGCCACCACCACCTGGACTGTCAAGCTGGAGGCTTTGTCCTTTCTTATTCAAGTCAATCTCCCTCCCTCTCTCCCTCTCCCTC
>PVIU01002518.1:32500-169851 GCA_004026605.1 Ondatra zibethicus | reverse complement strand
AGAGCCACAGTTTGCAAAAAGTGCAGCTATTGATTAATGCAATGTAGTGTCAATTAGATGTACATTCCTGAGGTCTTTTATCTGTTGTAGCTTTGTCTTTTTCTTTTTCTTTTCATTACATCAGGTATATTGCCCTGTAAATTGTGGTAGTGGTACCAGGAATAAAAAATTAAGGAATTTTTAACTTTTCAAAAAAAAAGAATACTATATGAAGTTACAAACATATGAATCCAGATTGGAAAAGCTTGGGGAACTCAGATTACTATAAATTGCTTTTTAGATGCATTTCTTTTTCTCTTAAGTGCATAGAATCTCATTGTCAATGGCATTTCAAAAATAAATTTATATTAATTCCAAGGGATTCTCATAAAATATTTGGGTTGATACTTCAGCTTACCCATGAATCATATTTTTACATTTTACAAATAGTGCATGCTCCAATACACACTTTTATGCCAATGCTGTAATTAATCAGGCAAAAAATGAGTATTCTATTTCCTAATGATGAATTTCTGCCTGAAAAAAAAAAACCTTGCCAAGATTTTAGCATATCTATACGGCTGATTTTGTCAAAATGTACAATCCTCAACTCTAACTTTAATCTTTATTTGAAATAAAAACTAATAGTAAAATGTTCAAGTTTTTAAAATTTGCTTTAGGAGGTTGTATTTTTGAGTAGGCACCATGGAATAATGATGTGTGACACAGAAACAAAGGGGCAAGGAATGCCAAGCATTGCAAATGTGTTCGGGAAAGACAGGTTAAGCTGCTACGAATTTTAACTTACTATAATCTGAGAAAAGGCGTTTAACTTAAGACTTTAGAAGAAGGAAAATGTTTTTGTTATATGAAATGTGTGAAATGAACTACAGACCTCATGCAATAATCAAATGCTTGTGAAGTCTCTGTTGTGTGTGCCTTGTTCTGTGCTTGGGATTTTCAGGATATACACATTAAGAAACATACAATTTTTTTCTTGATTTTGGGTTTGTTCTGTTGGGACTTTAATAAGTTGTTATTGTTTTGCCTTCAGAATTAAGAATAAGAAGAACAATCTGTGAAACTAAAGACCATAAAATTAGTGACAGATACCAAACATCAGCTGAAAGGGAAGGTCAGCTTTTCTGCAAAGAACAGGTTTGGCTGTAGCAAATTTGCATATCTTCAGATATTTGAAGAACAATGTGACTATGAAAATAGAGAGGAAGACACTGAGAGACCCAACTGTATGATATAGCTTATGTAGAGCATTCCCCCTTTGGCAGAACGGAATCTTAGGGGGAGATGTTCCAAAGTCTGCATAGCTGAGGCCTTGAAACCTCAGAACTAGAAGCCTCTGCATCATAGCTGATTTTTCCTTATTGTGAAGCTTCTCAAACCTGTCATTAGAAGAAGTATTGTCATGGAATTACCAACACATAAACACACACGAGCTATCATAGACCCACATACATATGCATACACATGCACCCATACAACATGCATATACACAGATACACAGACAGACAGACTGACTCACACACACACACACACACACACACACACACACACGGATATCTCACTGTCATTAAATCCACACAGTAAGTTCCTTATGAGTAGTCATTATGTTTGTTTTAATATAAGCAGATAGTAAATACATGTGGAATACCGTGTGTTTCTACAGTTTCCTTTTGTTTAATTGCTTCAACAACTCTAATAGTTTTGACCTCTTCTGCCTCCTCATCACATACATATATGCAGCCCAAATGTCTTTTCTTCCTTACCTTTTTTTTTGGTTTTAGAAAAACAACTCCACCTATGACAATTTAGCCCGTCTGTAAATATCTTATCCCCTCAAACCCAAGGAACATTATCAAACCTGACAAAGTTTAATTACAGTAGTCAGCAGGAAAATAGAGGAGCAGTTTGACATCAGGTCTTTATGGAAGTGTTTCGTCTTAGACAGCATTCCTTTTCTAATCACTCTCCAGACAACATATTAATGGAATCTCTCTGAAGTTGTTCTGCAGAACATTCTAGCTCCTAAAGCTTGGACCTTCCACAACTCTGTCTACCTAGTTCCTATCCTCACAGTACTGAATCAAAGAAGACAGGTCTTTTAGAGCTATGATTTGCCTGAGATAATAGTTTAGAATCTATCTTTCTCTCCATGAGCATTTTCTTAATACTCAATAATTTCTTAATACCTAACGTGCATATTACTTATTTCTTCACATAATAAAATGGGGTTTTCTTAGACTGACTGGTGAGAGAATGTCTTCATAGTCATTCAGTTAATTAGATAGTGAGTATCTATGTTGTCCCGATCACTTTTCTCATTATTAAGAGAATGCAAGTAATAGAAAAATGCAGTCAGTGAGCAAGGTAATCACCACTTCCAGGACTTAAGCAAGACTGAGTTATGGTAAAATTGAAGGGTAGATATTAAAATTCAATGTATTTTCCCAGAAGTATAGTTAAGCTACACTGGAAAGACCACTGAAGGCCTCTAGTGGACACTTCCATAGGAACTGCAACCAATTGCATGCACTTCTTCCCACCTATATGGGCTGTAGGGTGGAAATTCAACAGCACTTGATTCATTTTTTAAATGAATTTCCATGGATAAATTCCCCAGGAGCTTGAGCAAGAAGCAGGGGAAGCAGAGAAATAAGAAAGAGCTTCACAATGATGTTAGATCTTGAGGGAAAATGGGCAGAGGATATGCCATGGAAAGGGGATATCTTTCATGGAAAGTTAGGCACAGACACTTTTGACATGCTTCCTAGACATTTTCTCAATTGTCTAAATGAGCTTACCTAACTTGGATTTTTAAATCTTTGTGTTCGGGCATTTTCTTTCTTCCTTATTTTCTCCATCCTTCCTCCCTCCTTCCTTTTTTCTTTCTTTCTTCCTTCCTTCCTTCCTTCCTTCCTTCCTTCCTTCCTTTCCTTTCCCTTCCTTTTCCTTCCCTTCCTTCCTTCCTTCCTTCCTTCCTTCCTTCCTTCCTTCCTTCCTTCCTTCCTTCCTCCCTTCCTTCCTTTCTTTTATAGTTTCTTCTACATTTTCAGTTTTGAGGCTAGCTAATTTCATTATTTTTTGTATACTGATGCTATCTCCAAATTGCCTTTCTATGTTTTCATAACCAATTATTTCACTAGTCTTACAATTTATCCAACTTAAGCCTCTCCTGATTTCTCATGGGGAAAATTATATTGCCATACACAAAAATTGACCTGGTACCATATATTTGTGAAATTCTTTCTTTGAGGATAAAATCGCTATAGCAGAGAAATACTCAAACAAATAAATCTCTCATCAGTAATTACATCTATCCAATTATTTATCTATTAGTGAGATATGCAAGAAACTGGCTCATTTTGCTAGCCAAATTCTATCTTTTCTCAGATTCTTATTTCTTGTCTCTCCCCCTTCTTTCCCTCCCCTCTCCTCCTCTTTTCCTTTTCTATTAGTTCCCATTGTCCCTTCTAAAACAAAAATAGAATTTATGTTTTCATTAAGCACATATGCATTTTGATGCTGACACCTGGCTGTCTATGGGTAAGCAGGTGACTTCTCCTCCAACAGCCTCAGTTCCCTAAAGTAACAGAATGAGACTTGTACCATCAACTGTGCGAGTTGTCGTGCCGGTTGCAGTACATGGCCTTTACAAAATAAAAATTATCAAAAAGAAAGTATAAACATCTGGTACATAGTTACTACTCTGAAAGCTTTCTATTCCATGATTTTTTAAGTGTAACTATGGTAGTGGTGGCCATATAGGAACCTTAAGTAGGAAAGGGAAAGGTCTTTTGTGCACGCCTATACTCTCTAGGGATACTTGCTACAGTTCCCAATAAAATCTATTCGTGGAAGTCATGGCCATGCTTTGGTGATTTCTCTGCTTTAAAGAAGATGTCCACTGTGAAGTATGACAAATACATCAAGTGGACATGCAGTCTGAGTCCAAATTATGAAAGCAAAACTTAACAGTGCATTCCCAGGCGCACATTCCCTGCAGCAGAGAGACAACTTCCCAGGCTCCCACCTTAGCTTGTGCAGAGTGCTCCCTTTCTGAAGATTCCACCCGCAAGTCCCAGGTTTTTTTCCCACTGGGGTGGAGAAAAATGAATAGAATCACTCTTGTTCAGCCTTTAGGTATTTGAACAAAGTGAGCTTATCTCCCTAGCGCAATCACTTCTGCAAACTCTACCACCTAAAACAATTTTCCATGCGATTCACATTCTGGAAACTTCTCTATTGTGAATTTCAACATGATTCCAGGACTGAAAACTTTAACACATACCATGGAAAAAGAAAAGAGCATTGTGTAAAGATCTGAATTGTATATTTATCAATGAGTCAAACTATCTAATAGTTTGTCTTGAAAGTAACCAGGTTACTTGGTACATGAGTTAGTAAAATATCCAGAGATATAATGCGTACGTGTAAATTATGTATGTCTCTCCTTCTCCCTCTCTTCCTCTTTATGTGTGTTTGTGTATGTCAGTCTCTCTGTCTGTTCCTATTCCTCTCCTTTCCTCTCTCCTGCAATGAAAGGCCTTTGACCATAGATCCTGTTTTACATTTTTGTTAGGGAAATCAAGTTAATCTACATATAACCTGATTTATACCATGCCTGGCCAGTGTAGGAGTTAAAAATATTAGCTATTATTATTTTATCATAACATATCTTGTTTCATGGCTATGATAGATACTGTAGATAAATTAATATATACATATCAATATATAGCTCTCACCCTTCAAGAAGTAAGAATTTGGGAAGAAAAAATGTTGAAAATTATGGCTTATGGTCTTTATTTCTACAGTATAGGGTGCTTAAAGCACATAGAACAGATTTTAAATCCATACTGGTGCTCTAAGAAGGGGAATAGAAAATAATAACAGGTCAATATTTCTTGAGGCTAAGACGCATGAACCCATTTTTAGAGAATACATGGGAGAGAGTCAGAAAACGATGGGGAAACTTGTTTTAAGCTAGAAGAACAGGGTGTGCAAAGGTAACAGTGCTACAGCTGCTGAGTCTTTGTAGAGAGATACAACTTAGTAGATTTCCTTGCATCTGGATTTAGAATTATGATATCATATGATAAGACATTTTCATTTTACAAAGCATTGCCAACTCATCAAATTGGATACTGCTCAGTTTTCTTTCAAGAAAGATGAAGGAATGCAGGAGTAAGACAGTCCAGCATGGATACCCAAGTTCCACAGTACCTGAACTCTAAGCATACAGCTTCTCACCTGGAGTTGTAGCTCCTCCATCAGCATCATGGATGTGATAATGTTCTGTTTTTCCCTTACAGGACATGATTAAGATGCTGCTGCCCCTTCTGCAGAGGATGCATTCTACTTATAATGTAATATTTAAGACAAACTTTGGCCCAGAGAAACATAAATGTTCCTGAAGCCATCTTGTTAAAAAAGCAAAGTAAAGATGTTTATCATGAGCAAGCAATTACTGGGAGCTGGACCTGAGGATGGGCAACAGTGTTGGCCGAGGACCGGCTGCTATTTTTGGCTCCATTTCTGCTTTGAAATACTGTTTTTACACAATAGCCTAGTTAACTTCTTTTTTTATTATTATCAGACCTCTGGCAAATACATGAACTTTTAACTTAAAAATATGTCTCATTTCATTTTATACATCTTCCACATCCAAACAGTTTTATCTGATGATTGGCTATTTTGTAGCATATATTCCAACTTTTGCTTCCATGAGTCATCTGACTTAAGGAAATTAGGCATCCTGGGTGCCGTTCCCTCTTCCTTTGTTGATGTAAGCAAAGCTAAAGGAGCATAGTGTTTCAGACTACACATACACATGGCCAATATTGCTTCATTTGATAAACATTTCTTTCTTAACCAAAGACTGTTGTCACTTAGTGTACCTGATGACTGCATGCTTCAGAAGAAAGAATTAGGACTACAATTTGGAACAGCCAGTAAATTCTGCCTTTACTATTTGCCCTGTGTATTCTATGCCATAATTTATTTTGAAGAGCTGACGTGATACATGAGATTTCATGTTTCCCCCTTTTCTCTCTTTTCATTCATCTTTTAGAATTCATATTTTCAATAACTTTTTGGTAATATTGATAACAAGATATTCATTCAATACATCCTATATACCTACATGTTTGAGAGAAACTAATAAAGTACTAATATTAACAGTTACTGGCCTTTAGATGTGTAGTAGGAGGCCACTTGTTTGTTTCCTGGCTGCCCAGACTCCTGAAATAACCACACAGAAACTGTTTTAATTAAATGGCAGCTTGGCCCATTAGCTCTAGCTTCTTATTGGCTAACTCTTGCATATTAATTTAACCCATGCCATTAATCTGTGTATTGCCACATGGCAGTGGCTTACTAGCAAAGTTTCAGCAGTCTGTCTCTGGTGGTCCTCCATGACTTTTCTCTAACTCCTCCTTGTTTCTCTCAGCATTCAGTTTAGTTTTTCCCACCTACCTCTATTCCCTACACATGCCCAAGACAGCTTCTTTATTAACCAAAGGTATTCACAGTATACAGAGGGGGAATTCCACATCACCTCCCCATTTCTGATCAAATAAAAAGGAAGGTTTTAACTTTAGCATAGTAAAATTGCATATAACAAAACAGATATCAAGCAAGAATTATAGCTACTATATTTTTATCATAACTAAGGAAAACTACCATTATAATTATTTTTCAACTCTATCAAAGACTCCAGAAGGATATAATATTACCTAAGTAAACAGGAAGTGCATTGTAAGCAGCATCCAAAATTTTAGAATTCACAGAGACATCTCACTGCCTAGACAGTCACCCAAAGTTCTTTTGTACTATTGTGCTGCGCGAGCTCCTTCTGCTCCTTCAGCCAATAGCCTTTGAGATACCAGCACATTGGGGCGTGGTCTCTTTCTCTTTAAAAAGCAGTGGCAGCCCTCCTCTCACTCTCTTGCTTTGGACTCCAGTTCTGGCAACTAGACTCCTTTCCTGGTCGTGTATAGGGCTTTTGTCTAGGACGGTGTTCTAGTTTTTACCCTAAAATAAATAACCCTTTTAAAAATAATTCCAAACTGGTGTGGGATTGTTTCACACATTACATTGGATCATCTATCTTTAGCCTAACAGGCCCATCCAGCAGACTTTTCCATGAAGCAGGAAATTTCAAAGACTGTTCCACCTATATTGGCAGTTTGACAGTCACTTTCTTCTTTGTTCTGCAGAATGTCTGGCAGATCTTTCATGAAGCAGGAACCCTGAAGGATTGTCTCACCTTTAGGCAAGTTCAGCAGTCATATCGGAGGGTCCTGCATGTCCAGTTCACACAGCATACCATCAAGCAGTTCAGGCAATAGCAGTTTTATGACCAAATGTCTAACCAAGGCCATAAGGAGCCTCTTTGGTGCTCATCTCCCTCTTGAAGTAGATTTGTGTTGCTAAGAGTGTCTCACTGTCATGAAAAGTCCTAAATTCTTAAACACTTTAAATGCCATATTCTGTAGTCTTTGAAAGAGTTCAAGAATGCCTATCCATCTGAAATATGTATCTGTACATCTAGAAAATCTAACTAACATGACTACAAGCTTGACTATTATAGATGATTATCTATTAACCTGTATTTCTTAATTATACATTACATTGTTAAACAATCATTTAGGGAATTTGGGCGTAGTTCTCTCCAAACTGCTTCCTGCTTTTCATTGGGTGAAATAATTTTTTAGGGGTGTTCAAGGTGACCTTTCTGGGGATCTTGGTCCATTAAAGCACATTAGTCTGGAAGGATTCCACAGATTCTCTTTCTTTGTGGAAACAAAAGAAGAACCTCTTTTCCAAAGCAACATATCCTTAGACCCATATTTCGAAATCAAGATACCTTTAGAGTATATTTTCCGGTTTAGTTTAACAGCCTGTACAATGGAATGTCTCTCTGTACTTAGCTTATTCACAGTCAAAAAAATTCAAAGAAAACACAATGATATACATAATCCATACTCTCTGTGTATATTCCATCTTTACATGGCTTATTATTATTTTTTACTCCTTTTAATCCATTACTGTCTCTACAAAGAATTTATACCTTCTTTTTAAAAACAATTTACTTGATTTTATAACTGTTTATATTCTTTTTTCTCTCTCTCTCCCAAGCCTATATACGTTTATCTAGCACTACGACCCATTTAGAGGTCTTTTTTATCTGAATCTGTTTTTATTGTGTATACGTAATTATTTTCTGACCAGAAGTGCTTCTGAAAATGCTAAGTGCTTCTTAAGAATCTAAGCAGTGGCATTGATAGGGCAAACAAAGCCCTGCCTGCTTGCTCTGCCCAGTCCAGCATGGCAGCACTGTTCACTGCCTCTGAGAGCCAGGCTCACAGTCCCATTTTTAGGCACACAGCCAGTCTATGTTGTCTTAAGCAAGTTGTAGCACTCTGTTCACAAACCTCATTTAAATGCTCCACAGCCGGACCTCCCAAAAGAGCCAGAGCCATTCATGCTGGCGAACCAGGAAGCCACCATTTTGAAACCTCCTGGTTTGTTTGTTTGTTTCTGTTTTCTTTGTTTTGCTACTGCTGAATCAGGAAGATCTCTCTTAAGGGAACTGCGGCGAGCCACCAGCTGAAAAATAAAATGCAGCTAAACTTTGTTTTTGTGTGTGTGTCTAGAATTCCTTTCCAAGCTCTCTCAGGTTTTATGTAGATGTAGTAGGACCACATTGGAGTGCCAACAGTGGTCTTCTTCCAACATAGATGTCTTTGCATAGACATACATGAGATCTTCAGTATAAGGGATGATGAATAATCATGAAGAATGAATTATGAGAGAAGTAAGAGTCTTATGGAGAAGGGGATACTTTTCTAACCTGTCTCTCCTCGTGTCTCCACACTGTATTAGAGTAGGGACAGAAAGGAGGCAAGAAAGAACAGAGAGAGAGAAGCATAGGAAAAGCATCCATTGAGAATTTAGAATGTTTAAACCACAGCCAATTTCCTTTTTTAAGTAACAACAATTCTCGGAAGCAGATATGGAAGACATTATCAACTCAGCGGCTTCCGGGTCAGTTAAGTAAGCAGCACAAAGTGAGCTCAAGCCTGAGCTTCTAAGATTTTCAAGTCCGTGTTCTGTGTCAGTGGAGTCTGCCCTGCGCCTTACAGGAGCAGAGAGAGCAAAATGTGACTGAGCATTGCATGAACATACTAAGGAAGAACCTTGGATACTGTGACTATCAACAAGCTGGTGATCAAAGGCTGGTGTTGTGACAATATGAGACCCAGGTGACTTCTGCACAGAGCTCTAGGGTGCCTGAATACCTCTGGTATTTCCCATCATAATAACTGCCTCACGGACTTCTTTGTCTGTGTCCCAGAATTGTTCCAACAGATATGAAATCAATGTTTATATCCTTTGGAGATAGCTTTCAGAAATCATCCTTGGGTTGGTCATAATCAGTAATCATGGACTTTTAGAAGTAAGCTGACACATTGAAATATTTGGAGCAAATCTTCACATTTTAGGGGAAAAATCAGAGAGGAAAAAGGGGGTCATACAAATTCCAGAATCTATATCTCTTGCATCAGATATAAAGACTCTGAATTTTTAACTAGCTAAATACGAGGAAACTCTCTGTCACCAGAAGGTCTCTGAGCACCCTCTTGTCCAAAATACTCTCATACAGCCCCAAGCTTTAGGAACTTATGGCAAATTCTTATTCCCATATTCACACAACTGGTTAACATCCATATTTCTGCTAGTCAGAAAAGGGTACCTTTCTCAATTAGTTAGTCAGTCCCAGGAAAATGATTCACAGTATATATTTTGCTCTTCATCCCACAACTACTACAATATGAAGACTTGACTTCATTTTAAAAACTCATCCAAAATCATCTTCTCTATTCTGAGTCTTTAGTCTAAATTGTAGGCCCTCATCTGCTTAAGTGACAAGTCCTGAGCTCTGTATCAACAGAAGAACAATGAAAACAACAAAACCAATCCAATAAGTGCTACTACATGTGGATAAACTTTGGTATTCTTTTCATAATATGCAGAACTCTGGGTTGTGAGTCTCTGTATTCTATACTGAAGCTTATTAAGCAGAAGTTTTATTGATCACTTTTTATGTTACTAAATACTTATCAAATCCCATTTTCCCTAAATTTTTTTGTATATCCTATTGCTACCATATGAAATATTCTTTTCTACATGTACCCCTGGTCTTTTTGACACTATAATGTTTTCCTACATCAACTTCCCCTCCCCATGTCAGTTAGAGTCATAGTTACACTCCCTTTAGTACCTGAGCAACTGAACATTATTTCATAACTCACCAATTGACCAGCTGTTGGTTGAGTTGAGTGAAAATTTCCAGTGCTGTGAAATTTCTCCTTACCTATAAAGTGTCCACAATACTATGTAAGCTAATAGGAAGAGCATGAATAAAAATGTTTATGCATTAAATAATAATACTAACGTGTTTTTTTTGGTCGGGACATAACTTTCTAGTAAAGTGCTTGGTGAGCATATCTGGAGCCTTGGCGTTCTTTGAAGCCTATGCAGTAAGGACCAATCATGTTTTACGTCTTACAAGTAAGGAGACTGTCAATCAGAATAGACAGACTGTTCCAGAATATTGTTTCTTGGAAGAAAGCCCTCAAGGCACCTTTGGTCTCAAACTACTCCGGTTTTGGTACAGCTTATGTTACAAGGAAACACCACTATTATTAGCCCTTGAGCCAGAGATGCTGGAAGAGGGAAATGTGTTCAGCAACTAGATCAAATATGGAAATATTCACCTGTTATCCTAAGCAGATTCAACTGCCTTAAGTTTAGAACATTAAGGAAGATTTAGGATGATTTCTGCCTTTCTCAGTCCTGAGTGTAAGGTCATGAAAATTGGAGCTCAGATCTCTATGGAACCCTGTTGTCCAAATTGTAGGCTATTTGCAAAGCAAGCCAGTCCCAAACTTGAATATGTTTCCAGTAGTTCTCCTGGAGAGCAAACACATTTAAATTCTTCTATTCAGGAGTTTTAAAAGGGATGTAAATGTATGCACATATGAACATGGAAATAGTCTTCTGTGAGGTGTTTCAATAAACCACTTTCCCAGTCCATACAGCAAACAAAGTGAAGTCAGAAAGCAGCAGCAGTTGTCATTATGTGTCCTGTATATTTATGTTAGGAAATTCATACACCCTAGGAAAGTCGTCTGCATACCATCATTTTCTAAATTGGATTATCTTTTAGAAAGCGCCAAAGGAGGTAGCTATTTTAACTATCTTCTGAAAGAAACCTTTGGTAAATTGAAGGCTCAGGTTTTTTTGTAATGCGAATAATTGGCATCATTAAATTCACTTTGTAAACAAGGGACACTTGCACCGTGTTTAGATTCAAGCAGATGATCCATCTGCTTTAGGGTTGGGGATTCATTCATTCAGCTAGCATTATTCATGCATTTACTATTCATGAATTCAGTCGACAAATATTTACTGAGTGCCTACCATATGCCCAGTACTGTGTTAGATGCTCAAGTTATAGGATTGAACAAGGGAGAATATGTATTTTGCCCTCCTGAAACTTGTGTCTTCGTAGGGTGAGACAACCAACAAAATTGAGTCAATAGAATACATAATGCTATTTCTAGCAGATATATTCATTATGGACAGGGATAAATTTGTCAGAATGGGTAGGAAATGATGGTCAGTGGTGATGAGAGTCATGAGTGAGTGCTGATGCCGATGAGAGTCAGAGGAATCCCTATTAAGTGGACAAAGTGACAAAGTAAGCACAGAGAAACTAATCTAGAAAAAAATTCTAGATAGATAAAATACAAGCAATGGATACACATGTCTTGAAGTTGGATTACTTTTCCTTAAATAATAGCAAAGAGATAAATAGATCCTCAATGATCAAGGGGTCTCTACAAGGTAAGCAAGAGTTGCTCATTTACACCTAAAAGAAAAAGGATGCTCCTGTGATATTGTTATTCGTAGCATCCTGTGGAGATCAGGTAATTCAGTGCTTTCATACCCAAGATTTAAACATAACAAGGAAAGGAATCATTTCTGCATATACCTCTATGCCCTTCCTTACCACTTCCTTCTTGCTGTTACAACTTCACTGTTTCTTTTTCAAAACATTTTAAAAATTATCTGTGTGGGTGATGTGGGATTCCCCTCTGTATGCTGTGAACACCATTGGTTAATAAAGGACTGCCTTGGACCTATAACAGGGCAGAACTTAGATAGGCAGGGAAAACTAAGCTGAATGCTGGGAGAAAGGAGGCAGAGTCAGAAAGAAGCTCTGCCACCAGAGACAGATGCTCTGAGACTTTGTTGGTAAGCCACAACCTCATGGCAATACACAGATGAATAGAAATGGGTTAAATTAATATGTAAGAGTTAGCCAATAAGAAGCTAGAGCTAATGGGCCAACAAGCAGTGATTTAGTTAATACAGTTTTTGTGTGGTTATTTTGGGTCTGAGCTGCCGAGCAGCTGGGAACCAACAAGCGGCCTCCATGTGTGTGTGTGTGGGGGGGGTCAAAAGACAGCTTGAAGAAGTTGAAGTCAGGGTTGTAGCCTGTGAATTCCATGTGAATCTGGGGGAACTAAACTTGGGTTCCCAGGCTTGGTGGAAAACTCCATTCCATATGGAGCCATCTCGCTGCCTCTCTTCTGTTTCTTCTGCTCTTTCTTCTCTGCTTTTTTTCCCATCGGGTTATCATCTACTCTTCAATTAATTTACTTATGTATGAGGCAATGTGCCTCGGAATCCGAAAGACGGCCTCCACCTTGAGAATATGGAACAAAGTTAGTTTCTCTTTTTTCTTCTTGCTCTTTATCATATCAAGACTGAAGTTCATCACAACTTTCTCCTCTGAAAGGTAAGCTAATGTTACAGACACCTTGTGAGTCACACATCCGATGACTTCTGTTTGTCAACTATTGTCAACTGGCCATTACATGTAGCTTCATCTCACAATTCTCTCATCTGTAAAATAGGCATGATAATATAGGCATTGAAAGAGTGTCTAGAGGATTGTTAGTTTTATGCATAAATGTTTCTGGAATATAAAACAGGCTGAATAAAACTTGGTAGTTATTATTATTACTTTATTAAAATGCTTGACTTCTTCATTTCTATCATGAACCTTGATAAAAAGTGAGGGCATAGTTACAATGATTTGAAGTCAGACTGAATGGTCCCCTGATCAATTCTCTCTAATGATTTTCAGAATTGTGTTCATGTCTACCAGAAACTATGGGACCTGGAAACACATGGTGGCTTTGAGGGAGGAAGGATGGAAACCTGCTTCTGCCTGATATAGACCTTAGCAGCTCCTCTAACACTGCACATTTCCTGGTAGGGACATGTTTCCTTACTTGACACCAAAGTCTCTCCCACTGGGGAAAACAAGAATCAGATTCTAGTCTTCCATTGCCTTAACTAGCCATCTGGCCCTGTGATATGCACTGGCCAACAGGATAAGTCAGAAGAGACAGTCTCAAGTACTGGACCGTAGAACTCCAGAGGTATGTATATTCCCACATGATGATGTCTTGCGTGGTTTCAATCATTATTAGAATATCACCACATTAGCTGGGTCCCAACACTAGAAAGGCAGAGGCAGGTGGATCTCTGTGAGTTCGAGGTCAGGGTGGTCTACAGAACTAGTTACAGGATACCTCGGGCTGTTACACAGAGAAACTGTCTCAATAAACCAGAAAAAAAGAATATTACCACATTAATATAGAAAGGATGATGAGAAATCAAGAAATCTAAATTGAGGTTTTCTAAACCAACTCACTCTAGACCAAACAATCCCAACCAAATCACAGATAATAGACCAAATAAGTGTTGTTTTAAGTCACTGAATATGGAGACAGTTTATTATATAGTACTATCATTTTAGTATTTAGTATTTAGCCAATATCCTGGTTTTAATACACTCAAAAATATTAGCTCATTCAAAAATATTCTCTGGTTTGTTTTCTTTTGTATGTGTCAGATACTGAGAGAGATGCTAGGAATGATTGTAGATATTAGTCATAAAGGTATCATCAGTTCCCTTAGGGAAATTTACAGTCTAGGTGAGAAGGGAGCGATTGAAATATTACTGATAGACTTGTGAAGGAGTTTCCTCTGAGGATATTCCTGCAGTCTGAGTTAGCATGAGGTGGTAAGCCGCTTGCTCCTAGTGGCAGAAACGGGAACTGCATCTCTGAGATTTTATCTATCTATCTATCTATCTATCTATCTATCTATCTATCTATCTATCTATCTCTCCACCTTCTCTCTCTATTTATATATTTATGTGCATAAGTGTTTCACCTACATATATATGTGTGAAAGTGCCTGATCATGCAGAGTTGTGAGAAACCATGCAGGTGCTGGGAATTGAACCTGGGTCCTTTGGAAGAACAACCAGTGATCTTAACCACTGAGCCATCTCTCCAGCCTGATGCTTTGCTTTTAATGAAGAGGAAGAAAATTTTAATTCCAAAACTTCAGCTCTGTAAGAATTCACCACCACCACTTCAGAGTTCAACTTGGACAAACTTTCATTTACAACTAACTATGAGGTCTGAGGCTCAGAGAATGGGAATAGCTCATGCAATTGTGATTTGAGGAGTTTGTGTCAGCCATAGGATGGACCCAGACTTTTTTTGCTCCTGATATTGTTGCTGCAAACTGTAGTTCTACTACAGCTTTCTGGAGTCATAATATTCTAGGATGAGATTTTTATTTCTAATCCTAACAATTATAATCTGTAATTACAACAGGTCTTCTTATTCAGATCAATGAAGATATGGCAAACAAATCTAATAATTAATAATAGCCTATAGTTCCTATTTGTTGAGTCTCTGTTCTAGGCACAACACTTATTGTTTTGGAATGGGAAAATACTGAATCGCCATAGTAGTTGAGGTATAGGCAATTATCCCATTTGACAGACCTAGAAACAGCATTTGGGAGCAGATAAGCATTTGCTAAAAACTATGCAGCCACTGAGTGATTGCTATGTAGTTGTTTCCTATGAGATAAAACTGTCTCTGGAAGAAGCTCTTAAAGACTTAGGGTGAAACATTTCATCCTCCTGGAAATTTCATTAAGTTCAGGAAGGAAACAATTCAATAGCTTCAGGAAGCCCCTGAAACTGGCCAGATTCACTAGATTCCTCCTTTGTCAAGTTTATATAATCAGCCTTGACTACTGAGAGACCCTCTCAGACAAACCAGGCAGTCTGGAAGTGACACTTGGATCTAATTGTAAGTTCTGCAGTGTGCCCCAGAGTTCTTGACAAGCCATGCCAGGGTGGTATTTTGGCAGTAGAAATATTTCTGAGCTACTTCTGCTACTGAAAGTCAACCCAATAAACTCACTATCTCACCAAGATGGACTTTGTCTTACTTTGGTCTTGAAGGACTTGATGCTTATGTAACTGTTTCCAGGAAAAATGAGATACAACAGGGCAGAAAAGGGATTCAAACAGAGATCAAAGATACGCGATTTTCTTTCTTTTTGTTTCTTTTCTTTCTTTCTTCCTTCCTTCCTTCCTTCCTCCCTCCCTCTATCTTTCTCCCTCCCTCTCTCTAGCTCTCTCTCTCTCTGTCCCACTTCTCTCTTTATTTTTTTAGAATTGACTCATAATGGTTTTCTCATTTGATATTTCTCTGTGTGCCCTCTCTGCTTGGGGAAGGCATATCTGAAAGCTAAATCAGTTTGAGGAAATCTAGCCCTTGCTTAAATTTTGCCTCACTTTTAAGGCCATTTACCAAAGGGTCTCTAGAGCAAGAAGTTTCTAGAAGGTCTGGGGAGCCTGGGGCTTCTGACAGGAAATAAAGAATAGCAATGCAGGCCCTGGCTATCTTCAGAGTCTGAGGAGAGACACATCAAAGGGACTTGGTCCCTTTGATGAAGAGAAGGCAGGAAATTATCAGTCCTGCTCCAAGGAGAGACAGAGACTAGAAGAGGCTCATTTGGGCTTCCATGGGGGTCTGGAGTAGAAGGCACAGGCAACCTTGAGCCCGAATTTCCTCTCTTGAAAAGTAAGGTAAACGCAAGGAAGATAAGCAGCAGAACTCGGTTACTGCTCACAGAACTTGGTGACGTCCTTTTCTTTTTTCTTCTTATTCTTTTTCTTTTGCAATCTCAACCGAAATCACACATTACTCCACCCAAGTGCTTAATATGGATTTCTATGACAGATCCTAACATAGTCACAAAAAAAGAAAAGTTCCCCTCTGAAATTCAGACTTCGAGCTGTGTAGGTGTGCCTAACAGACAAGGAACTGGAGTGCCTGTGTCTAGGGCCTAGGAATTAATCACTTAGGAGACTTAAAGAGGGGGGGGGACTAGCTTGCTTTAACATTTGTAAGACTCTCCAATGCAGCTGCCAAAACAGAGCTTGCCAAATAGACCTATGACGCTCTTCCATAAGAGCCAAACTTGCAAAAACAGGTTTTCATTTGATTTCCTCTCTCCAAATGCCTTGCAAGAAGTCTACTCTAAGGGTTTAGTTGCAGGTCACAGAATGCCCTGAAAATCTTCCTGAAAGAAATACCTCCTGGCTTTTATTATCATTTGAGGTGTCTTAACAGATCTGTACAGCCATCGCTTGCTATTTCATTTACAGCACTTAAACAAACTGCTTTCATCCTCACTCCACAGTAGCAGACTCCGGTTTGTAACCTCAAACTCAGGTAACTACTGATCTGTTGTCTGTAAACTTGCCTTTTTTGAGACATTGCTATCAGTGGAATCATGCGATTTGTGGGATTGTTTTTGGCTTTTTACCATATTTTTAAAGTTCCTTCATGATGCAGCAAGCATTGTTTTCCCTTTCCTCTCCCTGGTGAATAGCATTCCGTTGAATGGATACATTATATATTATATTCCGTTGAATGGATACATTATATGTTCAACTCCTTTCTCCATGGCCATTTGCTTCATTTCCCATATGCAGGGCATTGTAGTAGCCAAGGCTGCTATGAACATTCATTCACATGCTGGTCTTGGTATGACATATTTCCTCTGATTTTGAGTAGAAAGAACCCTTGGCATAGAGTTATGTAAAGACAGTTCACTTCTACTCTCTGCTACACGACTTCATTTTTAAACTCGATGATGCTATCATTCGTGAAGCAGATAATCTAAAGAACAGTTGTTACTTGATGAATTCTGCACAGAAAGCAGAGGCCAATTTTCAGCTAAAGTCAGACCACAAGTGAACAGGCTCAGCCTGAGATATACACACCTCCAACTCGAGTTCCTGAGACTTTCCTTATTGGTGCCCTACTCATTACTGGCTCTGAGCCTCTCTCTAGCAAGTGGTTACATTGGTGTCAGCTGTAGGTTTCGTTTGTTCCCTTCATGCCTACGTGGAAAGGATGCAAAAATCCGGGCAAAGGTTTGTAGCCACTTCCGAGCCATATTGAACTAAATATTAAGGGCGAGTTGGACACTTTCGCTCCGCCCGCCCAGTAACATCACTCATACATGGGAATGATTAGATAGCAGCCTCTATGTTCTTTTATTGTGGGGACTTCCGGTGGCGGTTTGGAACCTGCCCAAAGTTTTAGGGCCGAGTGCAGACTTCAGATGAAAAGACAGTACCAAAGAGACAAGAAGAAAGCAAAACCTAGCCTAATAGCCGAAAGAGCTTAGGTCCCTGAGCCAACAGGAGCAGGCAGAAGCTTGCTCTCTCCAGAGACGCCCTTGAAGGCTGCCTGAGCTGCAACTGCTATCAGGCGGGTGTTGTGGCAGCGGCCGTGGGAAGCCTGGCACTTTGGGCATGATCCGGATCAAGAGAAGTGGAGAAATCAGTGAAGTGGGAGCTGGAAGCTTAGCGCCCCCTTTCCCCAAAGGAAGAGTGGGCAGTTTAAAGGCCACGTCCACACGGAGTGACAGACGCTTCCTTCCCCAGCAGCATGGTGACTGGGGTAGAGGGGTGACCGCATGGAGTGTTACAGGGACCCCGAGGTGCTGGGGAAAACGCAAGCATAGACCAGATATTCCTGCAGTCTTGCCCGCCCCTTGGTCACGTTTCCCGGAGCCCAAGGGAAACCAATGAATCTGTGAGAGTTCTGGGTCACCTGGGCTGGTGACTAAGAGCTGGGGTTCATCCACCATCTACTCTCCCTAGGTCCTCAAGTGTCCTCCTCCCCTTGCGCTTTGGATACTAAGCATTCTCTTCCTTCGTTGGTCTCTTTCCCTCTAACTTCTGGTCCCTGTTACTCCCCTCTTGGCTTTGCTGTTTCTGCTGCGTTTTCCAGCTTTTCCCTTGTGTCTTTATTTATTTTATTGTTCTTTTCCTAGGGTCGCTACTGCCACGCCACCACGACCCCCTTTATAAGATTCCGTTTCAACCTCCACCCACTGGAAACTTCACCTCTGCTCTTTTCATCACCTTCCAGACTGGAAACTTGTCCTAACCCAAGGTCCACACTGAGGCACGGATCCTTACACCACATTCACAGTGCGCGTCCCCACACTGCTATAGGTATGTGGAGCGCCCCAGCCTAGTTCCTGGAGTTTCATCAGAAGACGCAGCCCTCCAGAATGGGCAGGAAGTGGGTTGGGGGTCTCTCTTGCTGTAGTGTGTCCTTGTGGTAAAGGGATAAACAGGAGTCTGAGTCTGGGCGCAGGCAGGGCAGTTCTTCACATAGGCCCATCCGCTAGCCAAATGGCATTCTCTCTGGGGGTTTTGGGGGGTTCTGCTGTGACCAGTGGGGGAGGCAACAAGTGGAAACTAAGGGGTAGGGGTGGGGGTTGGGGTAGGGGTGTTGCTTGTACCTGGCTGGGCAGAAACCAAGGAACACTCCCGGCAGGACTGACCCTAAGGAAGCTCTCCACGCTTACATGCCGAGGCTTTCCATGTAGGGTAGAATAAAATTGAGAAAAAAAAACCCGAAAAACCAAACCAAAACAAAAACAAAAACAGAGATTGAGTTTTTCCGAATGATTCTTTGCACTGTCTCCCGGAAAACCGACTTCGCAAAGGATAGGTGCTGGGGTTCTGAAGGCATGCAAGGGGGTGGCTGGGCAGGAGCTGTTAACGTGGAGAGATTTTCGGAGGGCGGAGTGCTAACAGATAAAGAGTAGAATGCACTCCCTAAATCCCGCTTGCTTCCCCTACTTGGGCAATGCCTTCCATCCAATCCACCCTCCAGTCGGCCGGTCGAGGCCCTAGCTTGCCCATCTGGAGCGGATTTCAGGAAAAGAGGAAAATGGGGGCTCCCAAGCCCTCTCCAGCTTCTCTCCGTCGCCCTTCCTGATTGGCTGTGTATCCCTGGAGCCCAACTTCAGTCGCTTCAGACTCCGTCTGAGCCCCCCATAGGAGACCAAGCACAGCGACCCGGGGCCGGACGAGCAGCTACCTATCTCTGGGTTTGGCATCTCGAGGGCCCCAGGAGGGAGGGGCCCGGACCGGGTCGGCCCCGTCGCCTGCTCCAGGCCCAATTCTCTAGGTCTAGCAGTCTCGGTTCCTCTCCGCCCCCTCCCTCTCCTTCCCTCCCAACGGCGGCCTCCCTCCTCCCTCCCCCCACACCCGCCCGCCTGCCCGCCACCTCCCCCCCGGTTTCTCATTCCTGCCACTAGCGCGCTCCGCCGCTCATTCCGCGGCCGCCGCCAGCTGAGGGGAGCGTCGCGGGCCGAGGAGCAGATGCCGCGGGGGCCGCTCGCAGCCGCCGCCGACTTGTGAATGGGACTCGGACTGGGGCCCGGGCTGACACCACTGTGCTCACCCAGTGCCAGGGACCGCCGGCCGGGAGGTCTCGTTCGCCCGCAAGGGCCCCAGGTGAGGCGCTCTGCGAGTCTCTAGCCCGTGTCTAGATGGGGCTTCTCGGAGTAGGCAGAAAGAGGAAATAATCGCTTCTGGAAGAGACTGTCTACGGAAGGGGGAGGCTGCTGGTTGATGGAGATCACTAATGCAAAGAGGGAGGGCTTTTGGGGGGTGTTAAAAGAATATTTGTTTTTAAAATTAGAAAAGAAAAAAGAGAAGGCAGCCAGCTGTGGGCGCGGGCAGAGCAGGGATTTGAGACGCCAGATGTGCACTCCCCCGCGTTTTGATGTGTTCCCCCCTCCGGGGGGTGTTGCACCAAGGCTTTGGCATAGGGGATTTGCTCTGGGTTGGGGCAAGGGACTGCAGAGCTGAGCTCTGGACACCCAGACTGCTCTGGTCATGTCTCTAGGGAAAGTCGACCCCTGTGCAGTACCGCCCGCCAGCGCAGTGCCTGTTCCCCAGACAGGATAGATCTTTGCAGGGTTCCTAGGGGATCCTCCAGCACCTCCGCAGAGAGCTACCCGGGACGCAGTCCGGGTATAAAGAGCGCGGGGGAAAGCCCAGAAGAAAGCAAGCGGCCCGGAGGGGAGAGGCAATTGGCCGCACTTTGATAGCGTGGGTCCGGGTCTGCGGACTGCGGCTCCAAGGCCGGCGGCTGCGGAGCGCATCAACCCTAGAGTCAGCGCCTCCTCGGGGGCTCCCCTCGCCCTCCGAAGCTCCTAGCGGTGTAGTGGGTGGTCTGTGGGCGGCTCAGACTCTCTAGCTTGGCTCCGGCTTGGGCTAGAGGAAGCTTTCCAGGGTCAATGTTAACTTTGAGAGTCAAACCTTACCCGAAAGCCTGCGCCTCCTCTCGGAGCGCTCCAAGCCTTCCTAGCTTCCGCACGCTCGCCTCCCTCCCTGCTCTTGGCCTCCGAACCGCCCGGCAGGGAGGGCCAGGAGCGGCGGGAAGCGGGTGGCCGCGGGGGCATCCTTCTCTTTAGCTCCAACCCAGGCTCTCCTAGGCAGGGTCTTCTCGATCTTGGATGCAAAGAGTCCCTGAAGAAAGTGGGACCCAGGAGGCCTCGGGTCCAGCTCCCTGTTCGCTTTCTTGCCAAAGCCGGGTTTTCGCCAGGGATCCTCGCTTCTGCCTTCCGCGGGTGAAAGGTTCGCTAGATGTTCGAAGAAGCCCTGTTGCTTTTGGTAATAAATGCAGCAGGAATTTCACAGCCTATCGCACGCTATGAAGAAATTGCATCTTCTAATTATTTAACGGTGCCATTTCTGCGCTAAGAAGGGCCGTCCCTAAAGACTGGGAGTGGGTTGGTTAATGAAAGCCTGGAACTGCAGGAGGGTAGAGATTTGTCTAAAGTCTCCCCTTCGTTTTCTTCTCCAAGAAGTCTTTTATGATGGCTCCTAAATCTTCTCCTATTTTCCTCCGATCATTCTTAGCTGTGTACTAGGAAGCAGTAAGTTTTCGGTTTAAGCTCAGAGAGCAGTGATAATTAATCTGGCCAGAGGATAAATCAATTTCCTTATCGCTAGGGCTTGCAGCAAGGGTTTTGCGGGGTGTCTGGATTTTCCGGGAGACCCGCATAGAGATGTTCTCAGGACCGAGGATCCCTTGGAGGCACATCAGCATATTAGCCAGGTTTAGCCCAATGCCAGGGCCTTTAAGGCTAGCAGAGGAAAAAGAAGGGACTGACCTTGATTTCAATAATGTTGGAATTGTTTTTTCCTAAGAACAAGGAGATAGAAGTCCTCCCGAACCAAGACAGAGATGCTCAACCCTGGCTTCAGGCAGCCTGCTTCTCTTCTAGTAGAACAAAGGAATAAAAGTTACAAAACAAAGGGACATAGCTGTGGCCAGTACTAGAGTGACTCTGAAGCCACAGGCATGTTAAGTTCCTTAAACAATCTCTAGCTCTTAAGTTTTAGGGTTGGCCAGTCAGGCCCTGAAATTCGAACCCTCCGTGCAAAAACATCTCTCCTGCCCAGTACAAAGGAATGCAAGCTGTTCTCATTCTCAAAGACCAGGAAACTTTGCTGAGTGAAAATGGGCTTTGCATCTTGCTTTCAGAGGCGTTAAATCTTAACATGTTGAAGCACTTGGAGTCTATACTTTTATTTTTAGTAATAACCAATGTTACTGTCATTATTCATTATTTTAATTGTTAGTTCAAAGTCTGCCTATACTTATCAGGTTATCATATGGAGAGAGAGAGAGAGAGAGGGAGAGGGGCGAGGGAGGGAGGGAAAGAGAGAGAGAGAGAGAGAGAGAGAGAGAGAGAGAGAGAGAGAGAGGACATTCTCCACCCCTGCCGGTAGGGGATGAACAAATAAATGCTTAGGAAGGATGGAAATGGGAAAATCTGGTGAGGCTGGACTTGCAGGTTTGTTCAAGGTGGGTTTGTTGCATGCTAGGAAAAAAAGAAAAAGAAAGAAAGCTTTTGAGAAATAGTTCTTGTGGAAGCACTGGGCCATCTTGATAACATCCCGGAACTTCCATTATGTTCAGAACGCTTATCAGTGCACCACAGCAAATGACTTGAAACTTAAATTCTATTTTCAATTAAGATGCAATCTTTTGTTAATTTGAAAAAAATTAAGTTACAGTTCTATTTTATTTTTATGGCACAGAACTCATATTTCCCCGTTTACTTTGGTGGCCTCAGAATGTTTATTTGTGGGAGGAGGGTGCAGAGTTGGAGAGCTGTGTCATCATTTGGGGGAATATGGGTCAATTTCATGCCCCTTTAATGCACAACCCTTCATAATTCATGGCTTTTCTTTCACTTTGAATAGAATTACATGGCTGCTTTGTCAGGATTCAGGTTTGTGGACCCTCATATGGGAATCACCATGACATTGACGTCATGGCTTGATTTACAATGCCAAAAACTATACTTCCACGAGCTTTGTGTGTCTTGAAACCTTATCTATGAATGCCAATAGCTGAGAAAAAGCACTCGGTTCACGTAAACTTTGATCTGTTGTATGTAAATCTGTTTTTCTTCTGAATCATCCAAAAAAGGTCCACAAATCTGATTTTAATCTGCATCCCCAATCCTTTTGTGTTGGAAGTTCAAAAAACATGCTAAGTTTATTTGAGCTTATTTTCAACATTGACTTTTATTTTTACTTTGATTATAGGCCTACCTATTTATTGGCTAATAACAAAATACCCTCCATGTAGTCGAGAGAAGGCAATGAACATTTCTGTTTCACAATCAAGTCTGCAGAACTGCTACAAATTTCCAAGTATTCCTTTAGAAATATACACTCACTTTATGTGTTCACTATTCACTGATTTTAATGCATTAAAATATATTTGCAAAGAGTTTCTCTTTTACCAAACCGGTCGTTATTCCATCAGAAGTTGGTTAATTTGTCAAGAATTTTCATTCTTTATTTAGAATTCCAAGTAGTCAACATTCCTATTTCAAAGTTGATACTTCAGAAATACATCAAGTTACCTAGCTTTTATAAGATTGGATGTTAAATTTTAATGGAAAAGGGAATAAAATCCACAGGTTTGTTGGGGGAAAAGAAGTGGAAGAAAAGCAGGAGAAAGTTGGAAACGGTGTGATTTCCCCATATGAACTTACTGGTTCATCAGGGTTCCTGTGATGGTCATCTAAAGTTTCCTCTCTGACCAAGAAATACTAAAGAAAACAGTGGAGGAGGATAATTAAACATCTTTCTGCTTTAATTTTACACTGACATTGTGAGCTTTGTACATCTCTGGAAATGGACTCCTTTGCGGAAGATTGCACTTTTGGCCACTAGAGGGCAATGGTGACCTTCTCCAACTTCTTGCTTTGGGCCTCTGCTTTTGAGGGGCACCATGAAAAGCAGTTTTGTTGCTAGTCTTGTCTGCACCTCTCCAGAGAGGCCAGATTCCCCTTTCTGTGGCTCAGGCTCCTGAGCTGCGCAGGAGCATCTTCTGAGGTGGAGGATCTGTCTCCGGCAGTCTCTCCTTCTCACTTTACACCATGTTAGAAAGTTGGGAATTTCTGTGATTTGAGATGGTCTAAGTCAAACCCGAGTGGGGGTTGGGCAGAGGATAATAAGGTTAGCTCTTAGAGAGGCAGTTATCTGCCAGAAAGATGGGTGGAATGATAGGTGATAGATGATGTTTTTAGTTTTGTTTGTTTGCTTGCTTGCTTTTTTTTTTTATTTTGTCATAGGAGGATAGTTTTGATTTGGGGAGGGGGTGGAATGAATTAGAGGTGGGAGGAGGGGGAAACGGGAAGTATCCTGAGACCTCTGCAATAACATTTCCTCTCTTTCAAGAGGTCTGAACGATATTTGCAAGGCATTTGCAATTTGCAAAAAAAAATTATAAAGAACTGCAGTTTAATTTTCAGTAAACACTTTGGAGTGTTGAGTTTTAATATAGAAGTACTACTTTACTCCTACCTTTAAATCATTTCTGATATTGCTATATAAAGCCTAACTTTAGCATGGAGTAAAATTTAATTCAAATTTGGTCCTCAGTCACTGGAATTTAATCACTGAGGTTTTTTTTTGTCTTTCCTCAGTGATATGGAAATTGTGGTTTATGATTAAATGACATATTTCAGGCAGCATAAATTTATATTTGTTACTGTTTGATGGTGTCATTAAGAAAGTTCAGAAGAATTGAGAGAACAAATGCTATGCTATAATTAAGAGGAAAGCTCTATTAAAAGTAAGTACTGTCTTAAGTGGATACTTGTCTATTTTTTTAAAACTGAATAAAGCTGCCTCCCTGGTGGCTCAGCAGTAGAGTTCCGTGCAGCTCTGAGCTGGCCTGGAATTTGTGGACATTTGATGAAGCAGGAATCAATGCTAATGGATTATGGGAGGGACTATTAAGTCACTCAGTGGAAAGTAAGATGAAGTGTTTTGTAAACTGATGTTCACTCACTAGCAGACAGTGGATTTAACTTTTCTTAAAAGGCACTTTGACACTCAAAGGCCTTGTGAACAATGCACATTAGAACTGTAGATGAAACTTCAGCTTGGTTGAGGACATTTGTGGAGATCTGGGATACTTTCAGGGAGAAAGTGTTGGTCACCTTGGTTCACAGTTTCAGCTCAGGCAGAGAATCTGATATCTTGGGATGTTAAACAAGAAAAGAATCAGAGAGAAGAGAAGGGGAAGAAAACTGAGAGAGTATGAGAGAGAGAAATGATACCATTTCTCACGGCAGGTCAGACACCAGTCTCTATAGTGCTGTCTCTTGCTTTCGCAGTCTCCGAAGGTCCTCAGGTTGGACATCTTGAGGGCTGAGCACGGAAGGTGCTGCAAATGGCTCTACAGGCAGCAGTGAGCAGCAAATAGAGATTTACTCTGTCTTCTATAACTCTGCACTTCTTAAACAATATTTGTGAATGAAAACTGCTTTCTTATTAGATTGTCCATGCTGCTGCAGATGGTAGAAAGCCTTTACTTCCTCACCTGGTCCACTGGAATGATTTTTTTTTTAAATAAGAGGTGATATTAAATTCTCCTCTCCCTGTTCAGTTCTTTTATATGGAATGGCTTTAGGCCCAGTGACAACCTCAGTGTAAGGGTGACCTAATTGTCAGAGCAGGCTGAGTGGTAGGAGGCTCCTCCCTAGTCTTAATATTAGACGCATAGGGATCTTTTCCCAGCTCTCATTAGGTTCCACCATTGAAGCAAGACTCTGAATAGAGGTCCGGTTATCAACACTGGATTCTCCTTCTCTGTATGAGGAAGTTTGGTGTGATCAGAACTGATGCTTTGGGAACATTTTAGCGATGGGCATGTTGTGGATCAGTTAGGCCAGTTTTTATTGTCACCGAGGCTCAGACCACTTACTTAAGCCTGGCGGTAGCCTTGCTCTGCAGCTAGCATGGCTAAGAGGAGGGCAAAGGCGTGCATCTGCAAGGTTAAACCTGACCTTATTGAAGAGTCTGTCTTTTATTCATCATGGAGTTTTCCAGCCATCTCTTAAAACAGATTTATCCATGTATTTTATGGATATTAACCTTTCCCCTGCATGTGTGCATGTGTACCATGTGCGTGCCTGGCATTCATGGGGGACAGAAGAAGGCAGGGGCTTGTCTGGAATTGGAGTTGCAGATAGTTGTGAGCTGCTGTGGGGGTTCTGGAAACTGAGCCCTGGGTCTCTGCAAGGCAGCAATTGTTTTTAACCACTTAACCATGTCTCCAGGCCTTTTCCAAAAACTTTGACTTTAAAATATAGCACTAAATATTGTTTCTTTTCATTATTAATCGGGCCTTTTTTTCATCTCCATGTATGCCCTTCAATGAAAGTACATTACCTGATGCTGGTCTCAATCACCTGTGGTCAGCACTTCTAGTACTCTGTATTTAAAGCTCCTTTGTATATGGAAAACTAGAGAAGACTAACCAACAATTATGCTAAGGCTCAGCTGCCTCTTCTGTAAAAACAGACCTCATAATAATACCTGTGTCCTGGGATTGCTATAAAGGTAAAATCAAGTTGAGTCTGATGCCTAGTGACTCACCAGTATATATTTGCTACCCAGTGCAAAAATATAGACCTGGGGACTCTGGAGACACTTCAGCCAGTTAAGGAGTGCTTGCTGAATAGAGACAAGGACTTGAGTTCAATCCCTGAAACACATTTTAAAAGCCAGAGGCATGCACTTTTAATCCCAGTGCTAGGGAGGTAGAAACAGGCCAATCTTTGGGGTTCATTGGTCAGCCAGGCGAGATTATTAGTGAGCTCCAGGTTCAAGGATAAAACTTGTCTCAAAAGCCAAGATAGATGAAAGCTGAGGAAAAGTATCTAAAGGTTTCTGTGGCCTTCACAGGCATGGGCAAATACATGCTCACGCACAGCGCTATGTACTGATTCTTACAGACTAATTATGACAGCCAGCAGCTCCTCCTTTAAATAATGTAAATCTTTGTTCTAGACTGGGGCATCTCTCTGTAAGTGATGGAGTGTTCATTAGTGCCTTCTTCCTTTTGAATGATTTCGTCTGCTTAGCTGATCCATCCTTCATCCCTTTAGTTCAGGAGGCAGTAGAGATTTTCTTGATGGTTACCACTTCCGGGAAGCACCCGCCTCTTTGGTACATTTGTGAATTTTGTTCCCACTGTTCATTTCACATATGGGTGGCTGTGGGAAGTTACCCCAAAGTAACGTCTTCCTGGGAGAGCTGCCTGCGCTTGTGATGGGGAGATACCCATCAGGGGTCTGCTTTCATGTAAAAACGGCTCATTACTATTCCAGACAAGCTTAAAAGATAATTAGTCTCTTGATAAATTGTCTCAATTTCAAGACCGTTCCTGTTTGTTTTTCAGGTAAATGTAGTTTGGGATTTCAAGGGGTTTGAGCAGTGACAGTTTTTACTCCTGAAGAGACAGCAGCTGAAGAAGTCTGTGCCCCACCCAGTAGTTTCTGTCTCTTATGGTCCCAGACAAAAACAGTGAAAAAAATCCCAGGCGCCTCACTCTCCTCACAACCCTTATTGGTTTCCCACCTGTTTTTACATCCTTTATCGCAGCCAGCCTGGGCCTCGCAAGCGCCTGGCCCTCCGTGTTACTCTGCTGTTTTCCATCAGCAGCCTACTCGAGGCGTCTGTTCTTGCCCCAAGCTAGTGTTCTCTCTTCTGCTTTTTTTTTTTTCTGCCAAAGAACAAGAATATCTACTGTATTCACCCAGTACCGGGGATAGCCGAGAAGCCAACTTTCTGAGATCCGACTATGTGCCATGTGCTGACCCTATCCCTCTATCCTTCTATACAGCCTCTGTAGAAGCAGGGACGCTACCAAACAGCGAGATAGATTGCTCTCAGAGAAACTCAAGACGCTTGAGGGTGAGTTTGCAAACCTACTCTGAGACAATGCTCAGCAGTTTCCTACTATGTGGGATGTGTCTCATAGGCCTGGGCCTTCCTAGCAATTAGGGGCAGAGTGTTATGATGGAAAATATGAGGTAATCTTGTGACTCTAGTGCCCTGCACTGTCCCAAATTTTATTCACAAGAGGAGCTCGTGAGAGCTACTGCTTAAACTCTTCTCACTAGGGTTTCTTTTTGTCAATGATCCCACAAACATCTTAAATGGCTCAATGGATGGCAGCCTGTTAACCACCTCTCAGGGAACCTGGGAAGTAGCAGGTGATTCGTTAACTTTGTTCATTAAAATGTTCTGTCTAATGCAAGGCGAACTGAAGTGCTTCCTTGTGTAACTTCCTCCAAAGACTTACACTTTGTGTCCCAGGGTATTTTTCATCTTTCTTGACAGCCCTACAGATATGAGAAACTGACTTTTCATAACTTTTGACATCCAGAATTTATTGAACACTAAGCCATTATGGCATTATGCTAAAAGGATTCCGTGTACTTTCGACTTCCTACTCATAAACACACTGGGAATGATGGTCAGCATCTCACAAGGAGTGAACACGTTCTTGTCCCGTGTTCTACAGCAGATAACAAACAAAGCTGGGATGCAGATCCAGACACCAGGCACCAAAGCTTGGCTATCGTGTTGGAATGTTCCTAGCATCCAGTGTCTAACCAAACTGATGATATAAGGCTTTCATAGGTTCCACCACCTCACTCCTGAAATTTGACAAAAGGGATGCACCAAACTGCATTCTGACCGCTGTGGCTGAGTGGGTGGATTACTTATTGTTATGAGGGCTGAAGATTTGGTTTTATCAAATACAACTCTCAAAAATCAGATGTATGAAATCAGCACAGAAATCATACACTATTATTACAGTGAGCCTTCCTGTAGACATGAGGTTCTAGCATCAGTAGGAGAATCCAAAATCACATAGTTACCCTTGACCACATAGTAGTACCCCTACTGACAATAGAAGTGAGCTGTCTTTGCTCTTAAAATAATCTCTTTTCATTATCTACTAGCAAATGTCAAGTTCATTTAGACAAAACTACATGCGTAGACACGTGTATGTGTGCACATACACATACAGATAGTGAATGTGTGCATATTTAATTTAAAAGTAAGTTTAGTACAGGTACTTGTGATCTGTTACTTTAAAACATTATTTAATTCAAGGCTGTGTAAAGATACAGCATGTCACATCCTTGGACAGTTAAGATGTGAGATTTTATATGACTCTTATGTGGAAGTTTATAGCCAGTTTGATATGCTATTTGATAATCTTTTGTACTTGGTTTTGGCCTTTAGCTCTTTCCTGCTGTGTAGTGATTTTCCCAGGATGTATCCTTTTCACGTTTCTACTGAGGATAAATTGAGAATGTTGCTTGTGGCACTCAGCTTTGTAGCACTAACACATTGTATTAAGGGTGATTTGTTTATAAAGAGAAACTGTGACCACAATTTTAATCCATGATGGATTGGTTCTTTTGGTTTGTCCTTTGGCAAGACAGCCTAGCATGATGGGAGTGAATCATGATGGGGTGTGTGTGTGTGTGTGTGTGTGTGTGTGTGTCTGTGTAATCTCTTACTTTATTAACAGGAACAAAAATAATGAAAAAAGAGATCTGGGTCAGACAGTCTCTTCAAGTGTACAGCCCCAGTGATAGTAAAACCTCCCATTAGGCCCCACCACTTGAAGTTTAAGTTCCCTTTATCTCCCAATAGCACCAGTACTAGGGAAAGTCTTTAACACTTGTGCATTGAGGGTTATTTTCAAGATCCAAACTTTGACAGTGCTCTTAATTTACCTACCACAAACCTTGCAATGCCATTTGTAAGGAGTTGTCTTGAGAAGAATTATTCTGTCATCAGAGGTTGTGAGTTGAACATACAGTTGTGTTAAGTCACAAAAGGAATTTTCTTAGTGAGTTGACATTATCTGTACTTCAGAGAGTACTCAGTCTCCTATAAAACTTGAGGTTGCAGCAGTCAGTGATGCAGAAGACGGGGAGACACTAGCACAGTGGGCTGAAGAAAGGACAAGGCACTTCCACCTCAGTAAGTAAAGATGGCTTTCAGAAGGTAGGATGGAATTCAACTCCTGCATGTTAGATAGGGACCTTTGAGGCCATCTAGACTAAAGAACTGTGCCAGTAGGTGGTCCTGTTTCTGGTATCACACCACAGTGATGATGTGGTACCCCTGCTGATGTACAGCTCTTTGTTCCTTTAAGAATATCATTGGCACATTGACATAAGCAACTATTAGAAATACTTACTTAGGTTGAGCCAAACTCACTCCTTGAAGGTTATGTTATTTGAATTCTGGTGTCATAGAATAAAAGTAATTCTCTCTCCCCACTGTGACTATTTCTTTTTTATCTTCCAGGATGGCTTCTTCCACTCTCCACATGTCCAGATTACACACCCCATTCATTTTTCCCTCCAAACTTCTTCACAGAGAAGGACTGTAGACTGAAATTCAGGCAGCTAGACTGTAGATTATCAACTCCCTTCTATACACTTTTTTATTGCAGCCCGAGGCTACATTACATTAGCTTTTATTGCCAGTCACATCACCCAGAGGACTTATGCTCCACAGTTTATTTGTTTATTTGTTTTTCCTTATGTGTTGCTGTTAAGTCACATTTCCCCACCTGTCCCTGTGCACATAAGACATGATAAGGCACCTTCTGCATGTTATAGGCACTATAACCAAGCTGCCCTGCTTCAAATCCTGGCCCTGAGACCTACCAGCTGCGCAAGTGTCTTTTTCTCTTTCTTTCTTCCTCTGTCTTTCTTTCTTTCTTTGTTTCTTTTTTTCTTTCTTTTTCATCTCAGTTTCTCTAACATGTAGTGATATTCACTGTCAGGTGGCTCTGACATGAAATTATATTATTATGAAAAATCTTTATGCAGTGCATGGAGTAAGAGTATATTACAGTCTTTTTGTATTCCGTATTGTTACATATTTTCCACTGAAGTGTTGCACCAAATATTTTTAAATTTAAATCATTATTCTGTTATACAGAATATCTGTCATCCCTGTTAATCTCATTCTCTTCGTTGGTTTACCAACATCTCTTGGCAAAAACAGACTAAAGGGACAAAAATAGCAATACCCAGATACAAACAGGGTTAGAGTCATGTTCAATCATTCACAGTTTCAGTTTGAGTGATCCAGTATCCCAGAAGAACACCTACTGTCTGTAACTCATTCCTTGTATGCACATTTATCTCTTTGTTTCCTTGATCTTCTATTTGGTCACAGAATCACTCCTCTGTGTTTGGAAAATAGACTCCTGTAGAAAGGTCCTATAAAAAGAAATTTCCTTCTAGTAAGAGTCTTAAAGGACCAGCAAGTGCGTTTACTAGTTTCTGTGGAAGCCAGAGCAACAACTCAGCCCCAGATTCTCAGTGTTTTAAATTTGTGTTCCATATATTGTGCGTGTACAAATACAGAGAAAGAGAGGTAGAGAGAAGAGGAGATGGAGGAGAGGGAGGGTGAGGAAGAGAGGGTAAGAGAGGAGGGGACAGCCATTGATATGGACGGTGAGGGATCATTTTACTCATAACATTAGAGATATAGCAGAGGTCGTGCCTCTGCAGTGGTGGCCTTCCATTTGTGGAGAAGATAGCCATGGTGCCTCCACACATCTGATTCTCCGGCAGGATCTGTCCAAAGTTCTAATTCTCCACTATCCTGAGGTGCCAGGTGATTTCCTGAACCTGTCTCTCTAGCCTTCCTGCAGGAACTGTGCTACCTACAGGTTGTGAGTTTGGTTTTTTTGCTTTCAGCTGAGCAATACAAAATGCTTCATTTCCCCACATTTTTTTTTGCAAGACTCTTGTGAGGAATGAGTTCACTGCAATACCTAGGTGGGGTGTTTGGAGTTTGTATTCTGCAGAAAGGCTGGATAGAATATTAAGGTACCGATTGGAACACAGAGAAGCTTTGTTAAACATTAGTTTTATTTAGGTCGAGAGTTGGTATGGTAGGCAGGATAAAATATTAGGACTTCTGCAGAGCCGCTTGATATAGTTCAGTAGAAAAGGTTTTATTTCCAGGGATCCCCACAGGGCATCCCTATATGGCAAATGTTTTTCTGTATAGGATGAGGAAATTATGAGGGAAAAAATGGTCCACAGATTTGAGCCCTGTAAGCCATTGCAAAAATCCTCAAAGTTAGAATAGATAAGAATTCTGTGATATTGGTGAGTATATGAAAGTAGCCCATCATCTGAATGAACAAGTTACTCGAATTACATCTCAGCTCCTTGGCCGAGCAGTCTGCATGTCTCTTGGTAGTATGACAGCCTCTAGTTTGGCCCTAAATTGCTGACAGTTTTGAATGCATGAAACTGGATGAGTGTGAGAGGCAGGACACACAGTTCTCGAATGTGCTCCATACTATCTGGAACTCAGTCATATTTCTTTTAGGATCTGAAACCTCTGTAGTGTATCTAATGAGTTAAATGATTTAACCATATGATGGTTTTGTTTTTAAAGAAAAGTAATAGCATTCTTTGTCTGAAACTAACCCATTTGCAACTAAACTTGCTAGGCTCAGACTCTTGGAGTCATTCATTTCATTTCCTATGCGCTATTTCTGTCTGGTCACTAGGAACAGAGATCTAGACGATGGACTAAGGCGGCCCAGGCAAATCTAAGTGAGGCTACATGGGAAGCTAGACAATATCAGCAGCTACTAGTTTTTCATGGTCTATGGATATTTTAAAAAAGCATAGTTTGGGACTGGCGAGATGGTTAAGCCCTCAAGAGTATGTGATGCTTTTGCAAAGGATTAAGATCAGTTCCCAGAACCCACACAACAGCTCCCAGGTCCAGAGGATCCAATGTCCTCTTTTGGCTATTGTGTGCATACATCTATAAGGCAAAATGCTCATATAGGATACAAATAATAAAAACTTAGATAGTTTAAGGTTTTAAAATGAGACATCTCTGACTATAGTGGCAGAGCTAGTTGTAGGCTTCAACGCCAAAAACAAAACAAAACAAAAACAAATTAAGGTCCATTTATGGGAAGAATTTTAATTCACAATGTTTTTCCCTAAAATACATGAATAGTAAACAGATTTGTCTTACATCACTTCACTCTACTATATATACATTGTAAATAGACACAGCTGTGGTATAAGACATAGGTTTTATTTTCACTATTATGTTTTAGAGTCCTGAACAGCACTCTATAAATCAAGCATCACTTTCAGAATTATCTGAGAGAAAAAGAACAGTTTCGCTCTTAGCACCAGGCACACTTCCCTTCAAAGTAATGCACTGTTGATTCTTGGGAGTGTCAGTCAGGACTACATCCTGTCAGAGAGACCATGTGTTTGAAACAAATGATGGATCATATCGCAAGGAATCATTTCTGAAGCCCTCTCCCAGTCACCCCCCCTTCCTTCCATACCTGCATTGCAAGCCCAGGATGTAATTTACACTCATGGAAAAACAAGCCTCATCCTCTTTTCTTACTAGATGCACACCCTCTGTCCCATGTCTCACAAATAGACAAACATCACCTGTCAGCAAGTTTGTGGCCAATTGCTGACAAATATTTTTCCTAATAGGCTGCCCTCAGGCTCAGTCCCTCCAGGCAAACAGCAAAGGATTTGCTGATAAATAGCTGTGTGACCATGGAAAGCCAATTGACCTCAGCTTTTTCATCCATAAAGTGGCATTTTGGGGACTTTTCAGCTGTAAAATAACCTGGATCTCAAGTCTTTGTCCAGAAATCACTTGACATAGTGCTTGCCGATTCTCCCATCTTAGGATTCTAGAGGAGGAGACATGCAGAGGAGAACAGCACAATGTGGATACTCAGGTGTGGTTGGTCGGAGCAGAGTAGATGTCCCCAGGAAGTCATGGTGCCCAAGCTTAGTAACTTTTGTGCAAGCTGTCCTTGAATACCAGCTTCAAGGCTTTGGGCATTATTCCCCAAGTCCTGGGACAGTTTCACAGGTTATGAGGCAGAAGAGGTTTCAGTGTTTTTCTTATATGATTTCTGGACCAGAATGGACAAAAACTAATGGAAAGAATCAAAACCTTAATGGGTGAAATCTGCATGAGGAGGAGAGTGGTGCACATGTTGTACCTTGACTGAGGCCTTTTTGTAACAGCTAAAATGAACACACTGTGCTCAGCACTTTCCACGAATTATCGCCATCCATCTTTAGCACAACATCAATGAGGTGGAAACTCTAATTACCTCCATTTATAAAAGGTGGAAAGTAAGATTAGGGATGGCCAAATCACCTTTCTCAGTGTTATGTCATTGAAAAGTGGAGAGACACAACTTTGAGGACAGCGTTCCTGTGTTTTATGTTGTTCTGTTATAGCCAGCAGATTTAAGATACTTCCAATGGTTGATTCATGAGACGTACTACTAATTGTTCAAGGATAGATATGAAGGTCTTGACTGAGTACCTGAAACTGGGCCTCCTGTAATTAATCTCATTTTGTCTTGTTAGGCCTATAATGAAAGCCTGCGATGGCACGCAGACAGTCTCCGAGGATTTGAATTCAGGACAGAAATTATCTGGGAAACTTTTCCTGTGATATTCCTACTGTGTCAAGGATTGATGGATTCTTGGCTCAATCCCCACCCAGGGTGATGTAAAGATGACACAGAGTGTTATGTTTCCTGAGATGTGTTCACACAACCTAAATATTTTAAAAAGAAGTGTTAGACAGTAAGAAGTTGTGTTTCCAAGATTCATACTCTCTCCTGAAGTTGGGCTTCTGTCCAGCCTTTTTGTAATGAAGGGAGGATGCCACCAAGAGTGTCACATCACAGTATGCATTTCATACTCAGAGTTTACAGAGTACATTTATGAGCTGTTGAAGGAAGACACATGCACCATCAGTAGCTGCTCTCTACTTGTGCTAGGATGCATGTGAAGGATGGAGAAGAAATTCACACTCCAGGGGTTGTGGTACATTTTACCACAGACAAAACTCATCAATGGATTCAAATAAATAATTTAAGTTGGATTTCAGGAGTACATCACGAAGTATCAAAACTGACATTTCAGTAAATCATTTCAAAATAAATGTAATTGCCAACACATGGTAGAGATCTGCATCAGTAAGCAAAGTTCCTCAGGCGTCTATGCTTTGTGCTTTGATCTACCATAATCTTATGTTCTTGGGTCTTTTCTGTTTATATACCACTGGTTGTATCTTTTTTAGCAAGCTCTTCATTTTCAGGTAACTCACTGTGTACAAGAAGTTTCTTACCTTGCCTGAATCCACATTTCTTTTATAAAAGACTAGATTGGAAAGACTGAAGAAAAACATGAAAATTAATAGCCCAACTCTGATGAAAATGTATGGACAGACAGAAGTTTTTATGACTTGCTTGACAAGAGGCTCTGTTCCTAATCTAGCTTGTGGGCATCATATTTTTATTTGGACCAAAAAGCTAAGTGAATGGCAGATCATTGAACACTCAAGAATTTAATTCTCAGCCTTGCCTGGAGCCTCCAAAGTGTGTTGCCAAACTCACTTAATTGAATAGTGTTTGAAATAAAGAAAATACAAGATTTATGGGTAAGAATGTGAGCTGATTAAATACATGGAAATGGTATTAATCCTGTAGAAATGCTTGTATTTGCTTGTTGTTGAGACTGTCCATACTTTGTAGGTTTTGGTCTTCCTGATTTTACACTTGCACAGGAAACCATTTAAACCATATTATTTTTTTCAGAAGATGGTTTCCTTCTGAGGATTGCTCCCCATGGCGCATACTTTCTTGCATAGGGCTGATTCAAATTTAGAACCAAGTAGTTTTAGGAACAGTGGAGGCTCTTCCTTTCAAGGCTCAGCTGTTATTACTATCAGGGAACAGTGAGGATGCCATTCATATGACCTCAAATGTGAGAAAATATGCTAATCTGTTTTTAATTTCTTCACCAAACTGAATAGAAACTAATTTGTCAAAATAATTATGTCTTCAGAGGTGCCAGGTTGGATTGCTATGGATATTTGACTGTTGCCCTGTGAGGGGCCCTTGAAAATTGTAGGGTGTACAGATGGAGGTCTTCTAGGCTGCTGATTCCCATTATACCCTCTATGACACTCTAAGGGAGTATTTCTGGCTGTAGGCTTATTTCGGCTGAGAGATTTCCTTAAATATCCCCCTGTATCTAGTTCTCTCTCTGCTTAATCCCCAGTGACTGCAATGCTCTTTAGAAGAGAAAACAAAACAAAACTCACCAACCTTTACAAAATCTCAGAAT
Organism: Ondatra zibethicus; assembly: GCA_004026605.1. Lineage (NCBI taxonomy): Eukaryota > Metazoa > Chordata > Mammalia > Rodentia > Cricetidae > Ondatra > Ondatra zibethicus. The sequence continues at coordinate 133,989 of PVIU01002518.1, read as the reverse complement.
TCTTAGGGCATGTATGCTTTTCTTCATATAAAAGTCTTGTGATTGGATTCTGGTGCTATAAAGGTAAATCTAGAAATCTAAAGTGATTTGGAAGGGAGACCTTGGAAGACCAAAAACACTTGGAAGACAAAAAATGTTATAGTGAACATTCAGGAACCAGGGCCAGTAGCCATAGCTAATGGTTCCTTATTGGTTAATTGGTAATATCTTGCCTCTAACATATTGATCCCTATCTAGGTCACTATTAATACATCAGAATTTACAAAGTTGATTTTTGTCCCTTCTCATATTTTGGGTCTTTTTGTTTGGGCTTCTGGATCAGAATAGTTTAAAATCTATATTCCTTTGGGAGAACAATAGCGATAGAACACACGTCCTTCTTTGATCTTGGCTGTGCGGTCCATCATCTCATTCAGTCTTTTAGAAATGTGAGAGTCTCATCTACCTTTACAGCAATGATCAAAGGTTCAAGTGACAAAGGGGATTTTGATGAACTGTAGTCAGTTCCACTACTCCAATCTTTATCTATGGTATGGCATTCTGAGTACAGTTCAGGTTGCAGCTGTTTAACAGAGTTCTCTCATCTATACAACTAGACGGTAGCAACTTCCAAGGGTCAAGTGCGCAGTGAATACTTGTGTTGATTTTTCTGTGGTTATGATAAAATATTTGAGAAATGCACATGAAAGAGGTTTCTTTGGGTTTTGGAGGTTTTAGTTGGTAGTCATATTGTAACTGGGTTGGAGGTGATACAGAACAGTCAAGGAGACCATGGTGAGCAGTTTTGCTCATCTAATTGCGGCTGGGAGGAATAGAGAGTGCTGAAGAGGGTTAAAGGAAAAGGTATAGACAGCCAGGATTCACTTCCTGCAGCTAGATCCCAACCTGTAAGTCTCCATCACTTGCACATAGCCCATCTAATGATGAAACAATTAATGGATTAAGCCAATGATAAGATCAAAGCCCTTATAATTCACTTAGTTCCCCCAAGTCCCTTCTCAGAACAGTGATACACTGGGGATTAAGGTTTCAATACATGACTTTTTGGTAGCATTTCAGATTCAAACAGTACTTGACAAATGTTAGTTGCAATACTGTGTAAATAGATAATATTTCTGTCCGATGAAGAAGTGGAGCTACAGTAGATTTCCATTTCCACCCTGAGGTGTGTGTTTGGAGTGGTGCTCTGGAATTGGTACTGAGTTCCAGGGTGGCAGCATATTTGCTCCTTGCCTTGAGCTTCACTAAGAAGCTGCTCCTTCCACATCACACTGTCACTTAGATTTAGGAGAAGCTTCTTGTCACCTGTGACCCTTTGATGCTTTACATCAGAAAGGCGTTGACATCTATAATGCTTCCTTCTCAGCATGAAGCACATTTGCATAATCTTGAGGATGTGAAGAACTCAATTTTCTCTACTGGTTCCTTTGTTTTTGAGCTGTTATGTGATGGTAATTGAAATTTCAGGAGAAATCTTCAACTCAGTGCTTCAGACAGAACTATAATGCAAGACATTAATGGAAATCACATTATTTAAGATTTTCTAGAAACCAGATTTTTTTAAAAAAGATAAAGAGTGGTGTTAGTTTGTACATACATATATAATTAATTTACAGATATGTACATATGTTAATTTGTACATATGTTTATGTGTACATAGTCATCTTAATTTGTATATCTATGGCGTTGATAAAATGTTATAACACAACATATAACAAAATACATTTCATGCATTTAGTGTTAAGAACATGATTATTTCTTACTGCAGCTTAGACATAGGGCGTGTTCTTGGAATTCATAATTCATATCAATTTGGACTATACACATTTTAAATGCTCTATAGCTACATGCAATTTGTGGAAACTGTGCAGGTGTGTGCAGAACGTGGCTCTTCAAAGAACAACACTATTGGTGAAAGAGATACTCTGTTGAACACCTTGTCATGTTATCTTATTTCACAGTCAAAGCATCTCTATACTCCCACCCATATCTTTCAGATAAGGTAATAAAAATCTTAAAATAAGCTTCTCTAGTGTGCTCATTATTATAAGTGAGTAAGATGCAGAACTTGAATCTATGATGAAATATTTTGTTTCTCTGTCAAACATCATTTCTACACCACTACAGCCATTCAAGAAAAAAGAGGAAGAAAAAGATAACATGGCGTCAACAGTGCTAACATTAACATAGCAACTCAGCTAGCATAGGATATTAATAAATTAATAACATGTTCTTAGACATTTATCATCATATACTGTAGTTTATTCATATTTCCTATGCGATTATGACTGAAATGATTCTCAGTTTGCCAATTTCATAGCTAGCTAGGAAGGAAGAAGATGAAATAGCCCAATAAACTAAGCTATTCCCAATGGTGCCAAGTTTGTCTAAGAAATCAGATTCTCATGAAGAGAGCATTGCCATGGAACATTTGAACGGCCAATAGTAGTAGCAGGGGAAGCTGTAGTACTTTGACCATGTAAATAACTACCATTTATTCATTTTGGTTCTATAACTGAAACACAGATTCATGCCATGGAGGCACAGTATATCTATTCTGTTTGTCCTGGAGATGAGGCAGCCGGATTTGGAGTTTAGACTCCCAAAATGTCTCAGGACTGGGAAGCACGTTAGCATTTACTGGCAGATGAGAGCCTGCATGGGGCTTTAGTACTGTCTCAAAATTTCAAGCAAATGGCTTCTTGATGATTAAATCATGGTGGTTGACTTTGAAGAGGAAGTAAGTCAAAAATATGTTTCAAAGGACTGTCTTGGTGTACCTGTGTTCATGGCTCCATTATCTCATGTTTGTTAACGTCACGTTGACCAAGGGGTAGTAATTTTGCTCAGCCCAGAGGCAGTGTAAACACATCTTTACTAAAATGAATGAATAAAATAAAGTTCTCATGTTCAGTTTGAGGGAACAAACAAGTACAAAAGACACAGACAAGTGGAGAAAACAAAATCTAGTAGTGCTAAGCGTGGTGAGTAAAGCACAGCTGGGGTGTGCATCAGTAAGTGCCCAGCATGTGCAAAGGAGAGCCACCATTTTCCCTTCACCAAGGGGAAGACAGCAGGGATGTTCCTTACTATTGCTGGAACATGCTAAAAGATAAGCGGAGAAGGGAGAAGTAGGGGAAGAAAGAAAGAAAATTAAAAACTGAGAAAAATGATTAAAAGTAAGAACAGCAAAGGAGGGCAAGATATTAGTATCGTGGCCGACATTTTCAGGACTTATATCCCCCACAATTGTCCTGGGAGGTAGAAAGGACCATGCGCAGAATCACATTCATAGGCATGTCAAGGTCGTGCTTGTCTTCCTTTTAGTTGCTTCAATCCATTCTGGCAGGGAAGCTCTATCTTTGCCCCCATATATCAGGAGAGAGACAGACATCTCTCTCTTCAGGTTAAACAGGTCAAAGATGATAGGAACCAGGCTTGTGTAAAGAAACGTTTGGAATGAAGAAAATATTAGACTATAGCTCCATTGAATAATGAATATCAGTTCTGAGGCAATGCCTGAAAGAAAACACCTCATACATATTTGAAGGATTTCTTTGAGGAAGGATGTTATCAGATTTTAACCTCTGATTCTCTCTCATAGATATATGTCTATGTGTATATCTATATCTGTGTACTAAATGTGAGTCTCTGGATGAGAAATTTATAGTAAATCTGCACTGTTCTCTTGAAAAGAGATCTGAGCTCTAAGTGGAAGGCCATGGAATTGTTTTCCAGAGGGCATTAACCATAGCAATCATTAATCCATCTTGGGCATCACAAATAAATGCCACTTTGGTAGGGCGTGACTCTGACTGTTCTTTGACTCCAATTTTCTTAAATTAATAGATTTTCATTTTTTCCCTTTCTCAGGATGATAAACATTTTCTTAGTGTATTAGTCAGCCCCACATTATCGCAATGAAGTGCCTGCTACTGGATGCTTCTAAAATACAGGTTCCTTTCGGCTCAGCGTGCAGGTGGTCAAATGCAAATCAAGTGGACTCACACATTAGGCCTCCATCAAACATAGCATGTCTACTCAGGAAGGAGAGGGAGAAGAGGGAGGAGAAAGAAAAGGAAAAAGAGAATCAGCCATGGCCCATTCTCTTTTGAGGGCAGGTTTACAATGACCTAAGGATCTATAGCAGGTCCTTCCTCCAAGGGACCACAATTTCAAATATATATACATACAAATATATATATATATATATATATATATATATATATATATATATATATATATGTACATTGCAAGTACCCAGAGTTTAGATGCAAACCTTTGGGCAACATCTATTTCTGCCTTAACATTTATATATTCTAAACTGTCTTGTCTCTTATTCTATTATTTACTGTTACTCTAGTTAAGTAGAGTTTCTTAGTGCCTTTTTCTTCGTGTTTTCTCCAGGCATCCATTCAACCCATACTTTCCTGTTCCGATGATGACTTCCATTTCTGGCATTCTCAGTCTTGCTGCTGTCTAATGCTCTGGCTATCAACCTTTACGAATGATCATTTCTTGTCTTCTTTATTCTAATAACATCAATATCATCTACCTAGTTAGTCACTCAGAGACAATACACAAGCTGAAATTCCTTCTTTGAAACCTCATTTTGCATCTATTACAAGATACTATTAATTTTTGTTTCTGAAAATATTTTCAGAGTTTATGCACATTACTAATTCTAGTGCCATTCTAATGTTCCAGTCCACCGTTTTCCCTCTGAGATTCCCACTTATTCTTCTAGTTGCTCTCCTTGCCTTTGATGCTCAATTCTACTCCACCCTCCTCCATGTGAGTGTCATGTGATGCCAGGTCATGTGATGCTAGGTCACATCACCAGTTTATCCATGTTTAGTACAAGGCAGACTGTACTGTTCATGGGTTACATAATCGTAGATCAAAAGAGCTAAGGCACATAAAAAAGATGTATATTTGGGCTTATAATTAAATATTTAAAATTTGGTCCAGCCTCAGGGAGGAGTGGATACAGGATTGAAGCTTAAATTATTTTGAGCTCTGTCTTCCCAAACCTCTGTCTTTGGACATCCCATCATTTGCACACATAGACCTCTTCTTACTTCTGCTTCCTGTCAAATATTGACTCCAAACATTATTACTCATGGGAAGTCTTCCCTATGTGGCAAAACAGTGACACAATGGTTCCTGAACATCTTACAACAAACCTTTTGTGCTCAATGATTACCAAAACAAGCAAAAACTATGAGACTGCCTTATTGACTTCCATCCTTGAGATTATTTTCTGAGCGTTGTGAAGGTCCCAACTTCAGTTGTTTGTTCAGCCTTACAGTGAACAGTGGGGTTTGGACAGAAAACAAATCTCACTAACCACACAGATGTTCTTATATTGTTGGGTGGATAGATAGATGAGTGGATATATTAATTAATTTTTGTCTTCTCCAAATGTTCCCTGCATTTTAACTACCATGTAGAATTCATTTTAATACAGCTTTCTGAGTGTCAAACCTCCATGATTTGGATGCTATAAATTCTGAATTAGCATACTTACTCACAGTCCATAATATCAACTTTAGAGAATGGATGGAATGTGTTCTTGGTTGATTGAAAGAATGACAAATAAGCACATGGATAAGTCACTGAAAAAATAAGTGGTCATAAGATATTTTTGCATTTATGTCCAATGTATTGAATATTAATACAACAAAGATCTAAAAGTGACTTTGAGAGCCATTTTATTTTTATGTTTCATTTTTTATATTGATTTAGGAGGGACTGTTTAGAGGAATACATGCTATTAACCGCTAGTCTCACAACATAATCGTGGCAGTTTGGGCTTTCTTTTATAGACTAGAGTCTCTCAATGCCACCCAGTCATGAGTGCTAGAACTGCAGTTTGCTCCACTATGCACAGCTTCACTACCAAGTTTAAGTCCTTGTGAGCTACAACCTCTGTTATACCTCTTCTTGTCTCAATAAATGTCCATGGGATAAATAATTAATATATTCCAGACCCAACAGGAAATGCCATAAGAGATGCTAGACCTCTCACTCTTCATAACACAGACAAATGAAGAGATATTGACAATGGCCATACTACACAAACATAAGATACAAGAGGGGTATCTTTCTTGTGATATGATCCAACACTTGCTTTATTTTCTTTGGTTTTGTTTTCTGTTTTTTGTTACTATTTTTATAGATATCTGCTAGACTTAATTTACAGAGACACCTCAAGCCTTCTTTGTGTTGGTCTTTTATGTCCCAGTACTCAAGTGACTTAAGGACAAAAGAGAGAGAGATGGTGGAAGTAGCTGCAGGCTGTTTATTATTAAACTCTCCACTAGCTGTAGTCTCTGAGACACCATATGGGCAGTGTTGGTCCTTCCTGCCATCACTTTACCAAGCCTCATGGATAACCTTTCCTAGTTAGTGTATAGGGGTAATCTCTATACTACTTTAAATTGAGCAATTTAGCTGTGGCTCAAGAAGATGGGAAAACAACTGTCTTTTATTTTTTTAAATCTCATACACTAGTGATCTTTAACTGACAAATTAATACAGGCTAAAATCACCGGGCAATGGAGTCTCAATTGAGGGATTTCTTATATTAGATTGGCCTGTGGGCATATCTTGGGGTATCTTAAAATTGGATACCTACTGTGGATGGAACCATTTCCTGGGCAGGTGTCCTGGGCTGAATAAGAAATTTAGCCAAGCATGAGAATGTGGTAAGCCAGCAAACAGCATTCCCCTATAGGCTCTGCTTTAAGTTTCTGCTTGAGTCTGTATCCCTGACTTCTTCCAATGGACAACTGCAATATCAAAGCTGAAATAAACCATTAGTCCCCTAAGTTGATTTTTGTTAGACTCTTTTATCATAGAAGAAAGAAAACTAAAATGCATCTCTAGTGCAGGCAGCCTGTATGATCTCTACTAGCAGGTTTCATTACTATAACAAAATACACGAGTCAGGCTACATTTTAAAAATTATAGATAATTTGGGCTTATATTTGTGGATGGATATGTCAAAATAACAATATATAGGTTGTGCATAGGGCTTTCGTTGCTTGTGTCTCATCATCGTGAAGACGCTTTTGTTTCTCCAGGGCAGTATGATAGCTCCCCTTTTTACAATGCTGCCCGATACCAGTCATGAGGATTTAACCTAAACACTAGTCTTTTTAAACCACTTTCTAGAGACCCTTCTCTAGAGTATATAGTTGGGTTAATCTTCTGCTTAATACTGGACTGAATTTGCATAGTTGTTTCTCTCTCTCTCTCATTTGTTTGTTCACTTGCTTTTGTTCTCTTATTTTGGTTATGCTATTATTCTTGCAGGGTTCTGTTACTTCAATTAAGTCACATGGGAATCTAGTTTCCAAACCCATATTCTAATTTCTTGTGAATTTTAAAATATGTATATTTTTTTTCTGAAAATCTCACTTGTGACTGAGGGAAGAAACTGTCAGAGATTTCCACATGGGGAGGGAGTGATGATACAACTCTGTTTTTTGTTATAGAGCTGATGACATGATATTTCTTAGGAAAAAACATAGACTAGTTCTGGATCTTTGGTTTTCTGTATGCATGTTATATTTTTTCAATTTTTAGAACAACAAAAATCAAATACTACTCAAAATAATTCCACCTGTAGAGTAATGGAATTTTTTCCACTAGAAGATGTTTAGAAAGATCTAGAAACTTTTTTTATATCAAAATTTGGACGAGGATGCTGTTGGCATCTGGTGAGTAGAAGCCAGGGATTCTGCTAAATGTTCACTGAATAAAATATTCCTCCCTCTGAAGTAGTCTAGATGAAAGCATCCACACTGCTGAGGTTGGGAACCCCTGCCTAGCGTATGAGAATTAATCTTGAAGATTCATTGCAAAGAAACCATGACAACTTACATTGACAGAGTCATGTATATCTGTATCCGCATTTGAGGAATCTGAGGCTAATATATCACACAGGTAAGAGTGCAGGTTCTTATGAAGCCCAAGCCATTAGTATTTACAATAAATGTCTTATTTTGTTTATTATTACGTCTGCAGTACAAAATAATACTTTGAAAGCTTATGATAATGTTTTTTCTCATAGCTGTGTGTGTGTGTCTGTCTGTCTGTCTATCTTTCTCTCTGTGTGTGTGAGAAAGAGAGAAACAGAGAGAGGGAGAGAGAGTAAAACAACCAGAAAATGGTTGTAACCAGAAACTTTATAAAGATATTATTCACACGGTCTCCTTCAATAATGCCTTTATTGAAACATAATAATAGACCACTGTGTATTACTTTTTGCCCAGAGCTTGTCAAAAAAATATTGCAACCTGGAAGCACTGCATTCTACTTATTGAACTAGCTGAAACTTGACCTTTGGATACAGGTAAGGAAACAGCTGTCATTCATGGCGGTTAAAATGTACTCCTGGATGCTGACAGGAGACTGAAAATCCTCTTTTTTTTATTTATCGAGTTGGAAATCTGATGATGTTTCCACTTGAAAACAATCTCCCCACACTGTATTAGTAATAGTTCTAATAAGAAACAAACTAATAGTGTGTGTGTACATAATATACATATATTTGTACAGACTTAATCAACTGTATGTCTAACTAAGTCCATGTGAAGCTGCTGTAAAAAAAATGCTAAGACTAGATTATTTATAACAGAAATTTGACAATCACAGTTCATATGACAGTAAATTCTAGTAGCATGGTGGTGAGGGTTTGGTGTTCGCTAAAGGCCTGTTATTCAAAGTGATGCCTCACGTAGTGGAAGAGGGACACAGATTCCCATGGGCCTCTTGAAAGTACACTAACCAGAGGACAGGCCCTTTATAAACTCACTTTTTCCTGATGGTCTTGTGATGAATATTATCAGGGTCCAGCCTTGATGGGTTTCGAAGCTCCAGGTTAGGGGCATGTGGATTAGAAACGTCTGTAACAGAGATACAGAGAATAGAACTGGAAGGGCAATCCAATGAGTACTGAATTCACCTGAGTTTATTTTCCATATGCTTATATACCCCAATCCAAAAAGGGGGTAGGCAAAAGACTGCTTCACAATACACAAAGAATAAACAAGACAATTGACTCTTCAATATCTGAAGCATCAAGCAGCTATTCCCTGAGTTATAATATTCTGCTGTTTAGGCAGGGCATGGAGCTACCGCACCTTAGGACAAGTATTCTGTAGAAAGCCATTCCATAAGTCAAACCTCCTGTCATATGAAGGGGAAGGAATATGCCTGAACTCTCTGACCTTTGTTTAAAGTGGAATGGACCCACTTCCGTGGCTCCCACAGAATAACACTGCATTACAGAACATGTTTCAACCTAAGAATTGGTACATGACATTTGTTAGACTAATCTCAAATCTGAAGCGGAGGTATACAAGCATGACAGAGGAGGCCATGGAAGACAATAGAAGCATGACATTAAGCTGTCGCCCACAGGAGGACCTTCATTGTCTCAAGGGAGGGCTCATGTCTGCTCATGCCATTTATTTATTTATTTGTCAGGATCAGAACCATCCAGATCCCCTAAGGTAATTTTTCTTAAAGTAGATTGGGAATGTATGCTATTTATAATACTTAACTTGGTGTTCAATTATAATATTGGGATTGATAACCTAGGCAGTTTAATAAATAAACTGAGCCATGCCTCCAGGTGGAGACATAGATCAGTGAAGAGTGTTTGCCTAGCATACACAATATCTTGGGTTCAGTTCTCAGCACAAAAGAGTTGACCATTTTACACATTTAACTACCTATTTCTGACATCAATTTGTTTCAGATGGTAAAACTGGGGTATCAAAATCTATAGGAAGAAAGGAATTCAAAACACACCGTTTCCACATTCGCCCCAGATTTATTTTTTTCCTGTTTGGAGAAGGCATCCATTACCAGATGCATGAGTCTGTCTTCAACCTCACTTTGCTGTCACTTGGAGCCCCAGTGAGGCAAAATAGAAAGCAGGAGGTATGAGGAAGGTCTGGACACAGTAAAGGAATAGAGCTATTGGAAAGGAAGCAAGAATATTAGTTCACAGATTTGTATATTTTGGTAAAGTTTATCAAACCTGAGAGTTGCTACGGCAGTGTGTTGTCAAGTTTGATATAGACATATAGTTATGAGAACACACATAGCTACTTTGTTGAGCATTTATTCATCCATCAATGTAGCTAATATGTAATAGCCACAGTGCTTAGTCCTGGATACATAGACAGAAACCATCATAGCCTAACTTGCAAGTGTTAATAGTTGGAAGTGCAATACCCTTCACTTGGTGATTTTGTTCTGATGTGTACCATAATTAAGACATTTGAAAACATATAAAAGACCCATGGAAGGTTAAATAATTGAACTCACAATTATTTAGCTCTAAATTTATCTTCCAGATGTTCATTTATTGGATGGACTTTCAACTAAGTCTGGCTGAGCAAGGAATTGCTGTTGGACTTTAACTAAATCTGTGCTGGCCTCCCAGGAGAGAGGAGATTGGATTTCCAGCAGCTGGGCAAGTGAAAAGTCCAACCACGGAGGTCTATGTACTTGTCTGTTTATTTATAGTCTTCTCTGCTCTGCAAAGGACTGGAAGTAGCTTTCATAAATAGCTGCAATGAGCTGAGACTTCAACAAATGGACACTTTACAGAAGTCAGCGTGAGGGTAAAGGAAGTAAAAGTGAAGTTGAAAGACGAACTGAAGACCTCCACTGGAAAACACACCTTTGTTTACGATATAGAACATTATTTCCTAGTATCCAGAGCAACCGAAAAAGCAGCAATAGGAAAAGTGCTACTACCAAATAAAAATGCATTATTTTTCAGGTGAACACTTGATTGCTTAATGACTGATGCCAGGGAGCTTCCCCAAAGAGCCTTATAAAGAGATCAGCACTGACAGTGAGGACTGAAGGATAATCAGAAACCTCCATATGCATTTATTTAATTCACATAGAGACCAGCATAGCAGTTCACTTCCGTCTCAGAAACCATATGTGAGTGTCTCTTATTGCGGTTTGAATGAACTTACACAGTACCAGCCTCTTCCATCTTCCTCTCCATGTTCCTTTAACCCACTGCCTTGTAGCCTCCTCTCAGGAGAAAAGAAACTGACTACACATAGAGGAGCGGAAGTGGGGAGCAGAGGCAGACATCCCCAAGGGAACTTCCACAGTGTTCTGAGTCTGATAATCTCAAATCTGCCTTGACCTTTTGCACCCCTGTTGGCCATCTCTTCTTGTAATTATAGACAAGGCATTTCCAGTTGTGCCCACACAGGAGTAGATCTCCATGCAGCTAAGAATCTCTGGGTTTCAGACATAAGTAGTGAGGAGAGGCAGTGTCTGTGTTCAGGTAGGTTTTGACGTGTGGAGCCTTCCCCTGAATTCTTCAAACAAAGAAAATTTCCAAAAATAATATCGAATGCTTTGTGACATTTTGACAAAAAACACATCACATTCCCATATAAATACCTTGAACAAAATGTTCTTTTCGTTTTATTGTTTTTCTTCCTTTTGTAAAGCACAAAGGCTATTCTCCTAGGAAATGCTTCTCAAGTGAAAGAGAAACCTCGGCCTCCCATGGTAGAAACATGGTTAAGGAACCTGGGGTTGAGTATGGGAAAAACCTCAAGTTTGTGCTGAGTTACAACAGGAAACAGGAACTACTTTCTTAAACTGAGTAAGTGGACACCTGGGTTGCCACTTGTCTGTGGCATGCTCTGAGGTGTTTCCAGCAATGATAGGAGGGAACCAGTGAGTTTCCCATCTTGTTCACTTTGCTATGAAAATAGTGTGTCGATACAATATCCTACTTGATAGGGGTTGGATAGTGCCACTTACAGCTGGAAGAGAGGTTCCTCTCAGTTGGCTCAGATCACTCTTTTACTGGGCTCAGTGGCTTAGAAGTGGTCACTAGTTGGCGGGTATGGGGAGAGCTCTGGTCTAGGAGTCTAGAGATTTTTAGATTATTATTTAGATTTTGTCATTTTCACCTGAACATTAGCAAGTAATTTCCCCTCCTGGGATACCTGCTTATACATATTTTTAGGTGATGACCTCTCTTTAAAGTGTGACCTTGAAGCCCTTCCATTTCTGAGGGGCTTCCACAGACCATGGGGTGGAGGTAAACCAGTGAACAGCACAAATACCATCTGTGACCCCTGCATTCTGTGGAAACTGGCCAAGAATTATCTAGGAAAAGACTATCTTAGATGGTGACATTTGTCATGAAGGGAAAGAATAGACTCAGTAAACAAAATGCAAGCGTAGTGACTCCATCTAAATAACAGAATGTAGGAAGATTGCCGCTACAGGATGCTATGGTTTGAGCTATCTGTGCATCACTGCCAAACCATATGAACCTGCATCTAAAGAGTAGGGTTTTTTTCCTATGTAAATAAGTCCTAGCAGTAGCAGACAGAATTGATTTAGCAAGCAATTTCTCTGCCCTAAATTCTTTATGGAATGTGTCAAGGCATAAATAAAGGAAAATAAATAGTGGAGAACCTTAGCAACTTCAGCAAAAACCTAATTTCTATAGTTAAAACTTAAGATGGAGTTTGATATGCAATTTTCAAGATTTATTAATCAGTGAAGTGAATATTTGTTGAACATCTACTATACACCAGGATTGAGTACAGTGTGCTTAACTGACAAGAATTTTCCTCCAACAAGGTCTAATTGTTATCAATATATAAATAATATAATATATTATACATATATCCTTAGCCTCTAAATTAATATATGTTCATCAATTATATATATTATAATTTCTCTCCCTATTTCTCTCCCTATTATGTACCAAAGGTGATCTGAAGGGATGTGTGCACTCAGAGACATTGTCAGACCATGAAGCATTCAAAATAAAACACAGAAATACTAAGGAAAAATGTTTAGGTAATAAAAAGCTACCGATATTAATGTGAAATAATGACATTTCTGCAGGCATTTCATTACAACCTTGTCACAATAATATGAAATTAACACTAAATAAATAGCTTCAAAAATATTTTTAAAAGTAGGTATTGTGGTGGTGAGATGGTCCAGTGGGTATATATGCTTTGATTCCAACTGTGCAAACCAGCCACCTAAATTTCACCTCCAGAATTTATATAAATTCTATATAAATTTATATAAATTTGGGAGAGAACTATCTTCACAATGCTGTACTCTGATTTTCATATATGGGCCAGAGAATGTGCCTGTATATGTCCACTTCCCCCCTCCCCACATGCACATACACAAATAACAATGATGATAATGATGTTGATCATAATAAACTTTAAAAAATGAAGTGCTCCACCTGGTGGTGGTGGTGCACGCCTTTTATTCCAGCACTGGGGAGGCAGAGGCAGGTGGATCTCTGTGAGTTTGAGGCCAGAATGGTCTACAAAGCTAGTTCCAGTACGGTTAGGGCTGTTACACAGAGAAACCCTGTCTCCAAAAACCAAAACTAAACAAAACCAGCCAAACAAACAAACAAAAATCAGTAAAGTGCCTGTCTTAGTTTGAGTTCTATTGCTGTGGTAAAGGCCACGACCCAAGCAACATGGGGAAGACAGGATTTATTTGACTTATTCATCCATGTCACATTCCATCATGGAGGGAAGCCGGGACAGGAAACCTGGAGGCAGGAGCTGAAACAGAGTCCAACTTCCTGGCTGTCTTTCCTTGCCGTGCTCAGTCGGCTTTCCTATACAAAGCCAGACCCACCTGAACATGGATGACTCCTCCCCACAGTGGGCTGGACCCACCAGTTGTTAATCAGCCACCAGTTGTTAATCAAGAAAATGCCCCCACAGATTGGCCCATAGGCCAGTCTGAGGGAGGTATTTTCTCAACCAAGTTTCCCTCTTTCAAGATTACCCTTGTTTATGTCAATTTGACAAAAAGTAGTTAATCAGCACAGTGTCCAAAATATGGTTGTGTCCTTAAAAGGGAAAGAAGAGAAATAAAAAGAAAACTGAGATATCAAGGGGGGCAGTTAGGCAAATTACATATATTATTATAATCAATGATTCATTTACTGGGCTTATAAAAATCTACATGGGCACATGCTTAAATAGAATTTTTAAGTGGTTGCCGGGCAGTGGTGGCACACACCTTTAATTCCAACACTTGGGAGGCAGAGGCAGGTGGATCTCTGTGAGTTCGAGGACAACCTGGTCTACAAGAGTTAGTTTCAGGACAGGCTCCAAAGCTACAGAAAAACCCTGTCTCAACCCCCACCCCCCACCACAAAAATATCTTAAGTGTTATAGAGTAGGTGATTGAATTATCTATACAATCTGACTCTATCCACACATGGCCAAATACCAGCAGAACTGTATAGTGCTGATATGTCTGGTCTCTGTTTTTGTTTCATATTTTAATTTACTTTCTAAGCCTTTTGTCTATTCATTGCTGCATATTAGTGTTCATATTAATGTTCAAACATAATCGAAATCACCCCAATACTAGGGTAACTGGAAAGGAATAGAAAACCATTCTTTTACTTTTCCAGTTATTTCGATACTTGAGACTAGTTAGTCATAATACCACAGAAAAAAATAAGCTGGGACTTAGATTATAAAAAGATTTTAACTTGAGACATTTGTGATACTGCCTCCACTTTTCTCCTCATATTAAAAGGAAACAAGAATCAAAAGCATGCATGAATTGAGAAAATCTGGTTTTATTGTGTTTCCATATGCATCCCTAAGAGGGCTGGGGGAAAAGATGGCAGAATAATCATAAGTGAAAAGAACGTTAGTATAGTCACTTCATGAACATGAGGCTAAGTGTCCCAAAGCTGTTCAAAGTGCATAGTCACATGGTTGGCTTATAGCTCCATGAAGTGCAATCCAGATACACATATGGAAAATAAGGCTTAAAACAAAAAGAGAGTTTGGTCAAACCAAATCTTACCTTATGATCATTAGTGATGATCAAGACAGAATAAAGCTCAGTTGGGATGTACAGCATGCTTTTGTGATTTCAAGTGTAGAACTTTCAAATAGATTTTTGTTTTTTTGCAAACAGAAACCCGATGTCATCAAGGGAGTAATGAACCCACTGTCAATCATGAGAAACTCACCATCTAGGTTTAAGCTTTGCTTTTTCATGAAAACTCAGAACATGTCAGGTTTCAGAATAGAAATGTTTATCTCCATATCTGCATTTTAAAATTCGTTGTGCATATGTTCTGTGATTTAAAAGTAACAGTCTTTTCCATTTTTCTCATTCGATTGCAAATTGCAATCGCACCATGTCATCAAAAAGTTATTTAGTGACAACTTATGGGGAGCCAAAAAGTTTCCTGTAATTTGCATATATTTTCCACATTCTGAATGTTAGCGATTAAGTTTTTTCCCCTGTGTTCACTTAAAATAATATATTATTATTGAAAATAAATATAATAATAAATGTGAAATGTTGGCTGTAACGGCATATGCTAAACATTTTCACAGTACAACACAGCATATGCTTAGTTCTTCATTAAGAGATTTTTAAAATAACTCGTATTTAGCAAGAATACATTATCTTTTATTCAGAATTAATTATATGCTGTTTTGTGTACCATAATTTAAAGTGCTACCCACTTCTAATATGTAATACCCAGAAGAAACTATGGTTACAATTCATTACAATTGGCTTCTTTCCTTGGCAATTTTAGTAGCATAATGAACACATAGTGCTGAAATGCTATTTGTTACTTGAATCAAAAGTTACATGAAGTGCTGATAGCTACATGAAGTGCTGATAGCTAAGAGTTACAAATCCTTTATTATTTTTTTAAACACAGCATGCCTCGGGAGAATGGGAGAAGTCATGAGAGTAATTCTTGCATAATTAGTTACTTTCCCATTCTTTGACGGGCTTTAGAGTGTGTTTTCGCAGGCACTATTGGAATTTGTGGGAAGAACACTGAAAAGACATTTTATATTATTCAACCATGAAATGGCTTCAAATTATTTGCTGAGTTGAGACATATACTTTTGTTTTGCTTTGCTTTTGTTTGTTTTGTGGGGGCTTGTTTTGCAAGCAAACTCTTACTTTTCATACCACTTTGAGTTTAAATATTTAGTAAATCTGGCCTACCTACCTTAAAATGAACTCACCTACTTCAGAAAGCAACCTGGACTATCTCTATTGTATGCTTGGAATTTTATCACATCGGACTTGTATTATTATTTTTATTTTTACCATGAAAAAAGCAATGCCCATTGAAGTCATAGAGACGTACCTCTTGACTAAGAACCTGTGGTTTGGAGTCCAGGATTTTTACTGCTGTTCGAGCTCTGTGAAATAGCCTCAGTTCTCCATTTTAATTGAAGATCAACACTTTTGGTAAGAGGGGGCTAAAGTGTGCCCCAACAACACAGGGTGAACATGATTAATGGGATAGAGGCAGATAATAAGGAAAAACAAAATTTATAAATATAGTTTCCATGTTTTGAATTCTATGTTGACATCTTGAGTATTTTTTGAATGAGAAATGACAGAATTTGCTAATAGTACTGATCTGATCTGGCTGGAAACAAGGAGAAAGTGCTAAGTCTCGATGGAGAGGAAAAGGATCAGCATTAGGGGGCTTTTGACTGTTTGTCTTGACTCTAAGTGCACATAGACCATTTATCTTATTTGGTATCCAGCCTTTCGGTACTCTAGGGAGCACCTAAAGATGGAGATGGGACTGTAAAGTTTATTCAGGCAATTTTTATGCCTCATAAATTTTACTCTGATAAAGATGTCAAAATTATTCACTATATTTTTATTCATTAAACATAAATATAAAGATATTTCTTCTTTAAAGGAAATCTTTAAATAGTAATAGTTCATTTATACAACTTCACCCTGAGAAGACACTGTATATGATCAATGAAATATTATTAACAATCTACATTGTTTTGACCCCTATGTGTTCAACATATCGTTTAATGATTATTATTTCAATCTAAGGAAACTTCAGTGAGGAGTCATCATGTACAGACATCTTTTCTGTGTTTAAAATGACTACACCTAGGACCTCCTTTTAGAGGATTCAACTACAGTTAAATGATACCCTTTTTCTAGCTAGGAGAACCAAGTTAAGTAGTATTGACAAAATTTATTAACACTGAATATTCACAATTACAATATTGAGGATCATCTCTGTTGCAATGCAAAATGATTTACAAGCAATCCATTTAATGTAATTCAATAGTTTGAATAACTCCTCCTCTTTACATCAAGTCAATTATGGTTTAATAACTTAGATTATTTTTAGCAACATTCATTCATTTGACAAGAGCAGGATTTGCTTACCATATCAGCATGAGGTGGGCAATTTGAATCAGAAGCTAGCATTTCCTGTTTCTTCCCTTTTTAGGGTTTGAACCTGAGCTAAGGCCCAGGAAGTGAATATATTCCCTATAACCCATTTACCAATTGTACATTCCTGTGAGCTGCACCAAACATTTCTCATACAAAGTCTCTTGCATATCTGCCACAGCTGCTTACACTTCATTATTCCTAAGTGAAAACAAAAAAAACTAAATTCTTTGGATTCAGAAAGAAAGGGAAAGTGATTAGGATGTTGAAATTGCTTGGATTTTGTTACTTCTATTGCTGAAAGCAGCAATACTTTTGTTAAGTGCAAAACTTAATAGTTTTGATTACCCAGTACCTGTCTTTTGGGACAGTTACCATTCAAACCTTTCTCTGAAACCTTTCCTAAATCAAAAGATCCAGAATGTGTGGGTCTAGCTTCTCTTTCATCTCAAATGCTATCATTTTTTTTCCAATCTAAAATTCACTCTGAAGGTCCTAAAGTAAAATGTTGGATTTAGATTTCCCATGGAAAAAAAATTAGTGCATTTCTCGATTTTTCCTCACTGCTGTGGCATATAATAGCATTGGGTCTTCAATCTCCAGATGTCACTTTCCGAAGCCTTCTGAATGAGGGCTCCAGACCTTTTGTCTTCTGTATATTAGAGCTTGTCTTTGTCTTTTTTTTGTTTGTTTGTTTGTTTGTTTTCTTTCTTTCTTTCCTTTTTTTTTTTTTTGGAGGTAACTGTGGACCACCCGATTTAACCGTCTTTGGGACAATGTTTCAAAGGAAGTTTCTAGAACAGTAACCTAGATCTTCTGTAAGATCTAGGGATGGCCTTTGAGAAACTACCTTTCTGTCATTATTTCACAATATTATGGGGGTCCCTACCTTAAGAAGTGGTGGACTTGGCCCTTTTCATTTACAGAAGAAAGCTTCCCCCCCCCCGGTATTTAATTTTTCATTTAGTAGGAAATGGCTTTCTTCAGACACTGGCGCGTTCATACACATTGTGTTATTCAGAACATTTCAGTTCAGTAACGAATCATCTGAGAAAATAATGGTTTACAGGAGAAAGGTTTTAAGATGACAAGACATTGCAGCTTATGGTGAGTGAGTCAGGACCATCATTGTGGAAGGATGTGGCAGAGGAATGCTTTTCTTCTCGTGGCAGCCAGGAAGCAAAGATACAACAAGGAACAAGGTGACCAACATGAGATATTTCCCTAAGAAATACCCCGTTTTGCATCCCCACATCCACTACTTCACTTTAGTTCATTCAATTTTCATTCCACCAGTTAATTAATCTGTTGCCTAAAGCAGAGACCTTATAATGGCAATGCTTTTCTCTGACGGGATCTACTATCCATGACCACATCTTTGAGGGATACATCATATTCAAGTCACAGCACAAAGGTGGATAAGCATTCTAATTCATGGCACCAGTAGAATGGACTTAGGTGGGATTGTTTGACAATGCGCTTCTTGGATCAACAGCAACCATGTCCTCCGGGAGTAGGGTCTTGGGACACTTTTAGAATTCGTGTTCTGATTTTGGAAGTCATAAACACTTAGTGTCATCATTAATTTTTAGGAAGTAGAAGTACAGCTCAGTGGCAGAGAATTTGCTTAGCATATGGAGAGATTTGGGTGTAATCACTAGCATCATGAAAAGAATATAAATTAAATAACTGATGATTTTTGATGTTTGGAAACTACTGGTCTAAAGTATAATTTTGAGGCCTTCAGAGCTAGCAGCAAGCCTCCATTTGTTAAGTTGTCTACTTCATCAATGTCTGCCAAAGATGAGGCAGCACCTTCTTTCATGCCACAATTTCTGTTAGAGAATCTCCCTGAATTTATACCCTTGTGAGAAATTTTAGAATCAATGTTGCAAGCGAATACTGCCTTTAAAAACAGGTAATGGCTCTTCTCAGAGGAGGTAATGGCTTGTTCTCATAAAAGCAGCATCAAAATAGCATGACAAGACCTGTTGGACCTTAAATTAGATGACAGGTTTCTTCGCTAAACCTAATAGAGTTGAATCTTGGTTTTGACATTTACCAGCTGCGTAGCTTTTAGGAAAGTTAAAGAATATCCAGGCACCTTATTTTTTTTTTATACCTGAAAAGGAATAATGATGGTACCTTTCTCTCACATGGCAATTTTGAGCATTAAACAAGACAACAAATGGAAATGCTTTTAAGGACCCAGTAATCAGCAAAGCCTAAAAGAATTTTGTAAGACATGCAATCATAGATAGGCCTTGCCATAGGTTCACCCTGGCTTTCCTCATTCTAAATGGGAAGGACGTGTGGTATCTAAAAGATGATGAATTTCAACAGCTAAATGGAACAGAGTGTATCTCAATAAGAACAGAGCCTAAGACAGTTCTATGAAGGTTAGAGGGTTTACTGCCAACAGCCCCATGCAGAAAATACAGCCACTCAGCTGACTTACATAGGAGGCACACTGAATTAGTATAGGTGCTTAGGCTTTTTGACTTCAGGGACCCTGCGTTTATTGTTCTATTATGCAACTCAGGTGACTTTGTCTCCTGATCTCTAAACATAAGCAACATGGGTGGAAAAGGTTAAGACTGATTTCTTCAGTATCATTAGAAAAATAGGGAAGAAAAATGATGTATTTATATGAATCATTAATGAGGATTTTGTAATTCTGTACCAATATATCGATTAAGTTTTAGCCAAAGTGAGAAGAGAAAGCTTTTTACTCTTTAGAATTTTAGCTATGCTTCATTATATAGTAGTATCTTTAAACTATTGTTCCAGTTTGTTTTTCTGTTACTGTGATAAACATCATGGCCAAAAGCCATGTGAGAAGAAAACAGTTTAAAGTCCATGGAAAGAAGACAACAGCTCAAAGCTGGAACCCAGAGGCAGGTATTGAAGCAGAGATCACGTATGATTGCTGCTTACAGGGCTTGTTTCCCAACTCATGTTGGCTACCTTTCTATGTATTCCAGACCCACATGCCTAAGGATGGAACCACCCACAGTAGGCTGGTTCCTTCCACATTAATTTGCAATCTAGAGAATTCCTACAGACATGCACAGAGGCTGGTCTGATGGAGGTGATTTTTCAGCTGAGAGGCCCTTCTTCCATGTATGTACAGTTGACAATAAAGACTAGCAATTGTAACTATTGTTTTGTTAGATACAGATTATGGAAGGCACTTAGAAAATTCTTTAACTAGATGACTTACTACCAGGCAGACACCTTCAAGCCATTATCACCTTGCCTGATCATCAGGGCCACCTTTCCTGATAACTTCTCTCTGTACAAGAGTTCTTGTTCTCTTTAAATATGCAGTGCTCATCTTTTCATTCTCCATGAAGTTTTTCTCGACGCTACAGCTCAGAATGCCCATTTTCATCTCTAAATAGATATTTTAAATTTAGCTTAATCTACAGGTACTCTAGTTTCCCCCTCTCATTGAAGAAATACTATTGCTTATCCTATCATCCAAGGTCCCTCACATACAGTGTTAGAGAAATTTTGAGCAGGTCATCACTACACCCTGAAGGACTATCCTGTACATTGTGAAGTAATTACTGGCTTCTCTGGTCTCTATCCATTTGACTCCAGTATTGCTTCCTCCCTAGTTGTGACTATCAAAAGCAGCTGTAGACACTGTAAGATATCTCCTAAGGAAGAGAATTGGTTCCACTTAAGAACAGTCATGGTATATTGTCCCTCTTGTCCTCTTAATTTTTAGAAAGTTGAATCATAAAACTGAGTCTTAGTTTATATCCATTTATTTATTTAATATTTATTCATTGATAAGACTAATTCCTAGGTGGCTTTGGGGAGTTTATTCTAGAAGCACAAAATGCTGGTCCTTTCTCTTGTTGATATATAGCCACAAGATATGCCTGCCACTGAGAGCCTTTGTAAGGAGATCTTTTGGAAGATGTTGTCTTTCCAATTTTATCGTTCCTTTGTCCTTCATTTGTCAGAAAATGTTTGTCAGCAAAACATTTGATCTGTCAGCTGGTAATCAGGATGGTTTGAATAGCAAACCTAAGAGTTCTTGAAGCTTAAGAGCAACTCTTAAGGCTCTCATGGGGAAGAATGCATAACGCTGGGGCTTCTCACTTGAATTATCTAGTGCCCACTTTTCAGAATTTACCTTGGAGCCCAAGTTTGTTTTACTACCAAGTCTCTGTTTTCTCTAAGACAATACACCAGTAGTTCAAACTTAGCTCGTGTGGATTCAAGGCACAGAGAGAGACAACTTTGTTATCCTTCATTAGTCAGTGTAAGGGAAAGGGCTGGATGCAGACTATATTGTTGACTATGGTGAACGTCAAGCTGAGCCTGGTGAGTGTAGAAGGAGTATTGACTCAATGGAGAGATGGAACATGACAGACAGACTTGTCCCCATTCCTCTGATAAGGTGGTTCTTTCTTCAGAGCTGAGAAAAGTATGTTCATATGGCAAAGATGGGGAGAGCTGACTACTAGGTCTAAGATATCCAAAGGGAATGGTTTCTGTTATTAGCTTGTGGTATGGTCTCCTTACTCCACGGTAGTGCTCACATACTACATGGCATTGCTTTCTTCACCTCTTCCCACTCCTGTAATATGAAGCTTACTAGTTTACCCAGGCTTTCCAGATTCCTGTTTAGCACCTAGGGAGGAATGACCTGAGCTGAGCTGCACATTTGGTCAGATATCACATTGCCACAGGCAAGAATTTAACCATTTCCAAACCTGACACCAAAAAGATGTGGTTGGGCAAGGGGCTCTGTGGTTGATTCTTGGGTTGGCAAGCTCCTGACTACAGCCTCTGGGTGAAACTTCACCAGGTGGGAGGGTATGTGTAGTGTGAACCTTGACTGATACAGGGAGTAGAGACCCTAGGGCTGCATAGAAAGGAACAGGACCAGTCCTATTCAGGGACTCGTCTTTACACAGGCATGTGATGTAGAGTCTGTACGGTATTTTCTTGAAGGCATTCTCTGCTGACATCACAAGTTTACAGCACAGGTTGATTTCAGGACACATCAATATTGGTACTATACGGCTACTTGAAAGCTTTATTTTCTTTCCCAGAGGAAAAGCTTTTGAGTGACATGATGTCACTATTGTTTGCCCAAGACAGAAAAATAATCCTCAAGTTTACTCTGGGTTGTTGGAAGCTTTGCTATGGACAGCTAACAATACTGTTTCAGCTAAATTAAGTTAGCATTTTAATGGACACAATTATATAGACATGGGTACCAGATGCTACCTACTTACTCTATGTAAGTTAGCATTTACTTGCTATTGCACTGGTTGACTTGTCTGGGGAATACCTTTAATTTTTTTATACCAATCTCTGAAACAAATGTTTTAACTATTAGAGAGAAATATTTAAATACTAAAGATAATCTATATACACATATATGCAATATTCTGTCATGATACTAAAAAAGAAATGTTTGAGCAATACTTTCTATCTTCTTTTATTTCACATGATGAATTATACTAACTGAAAATTAGAATATAATTGCATTACTTTGCTCTTTCCCTTTTCTTTTCCAAGATGCTCTTCCCTCCAAACCCTCATGTGTCTCTTTCTTTCTTTTTCTTTTTTTCTCCCTTTCTTTTTTTCTCTCTTTCTTCCCTCCCTCCTTCCTTTCTTCTTTGCTTTTTTCTTCTTTCCTCCTTCTCCCCTCCTCTTCTTCTTATTTTTTTCTGTGCTTATTACATTGACAAGAAAGGGGTTGTAAAGCATTTCATTATGCTTCTGGAGATACAATAATTAAAACATCATTTCTGGGAAATATTCTTCAATGCATGCACAGAATTTTAAAACCCTACATCTTTTGACCCAGCAATTTCTCTTCTTAACATCTGTTCCAAAAGAATGAGCAGGAATAAGGACAGAGATTAATGTACAAAACATTTGCCGCATTGTTACTTATAATAGCAAAATTTAAAACTATCCATATCCCAATAGTAAGGAGTTGAATGGTTTTATAGTTTGTTGTTCATCCTGAAAGGCAATTAAACAACCATTAGAAGCAGGGTTCCAAAAGATTGCTAAATACTGGTTCATGAAAATGCCTAGGGTACATATTCAGCCAGGTACAATAGAAAAAGAAAATTCTCACTTGTGTTTTTTTTAAAAAAAGTAAATAAAAATTAGTGGAAAGAAATGTGTGTTTCCTTGCTTATTCATTTTATTTTCTAAGATTTTGACAGTAAGTATGCATTAATAGGTAATGAGAGCAATATGGATAAATAAAGCCTAAAAATCTTGTTGATACAAATAGCACAATGTTAGATGAGAGATGTAAACTGCGAAAAGAGAGGTTTCCAGGTATTCTATTAATTCTTTACAAAGAAACAGAAACAGGGAGAAGAGATGGCTAAGGGTTAAGAATCCACGTGTGGTTTTCCAAAACACAAGAAAATGGTTGTTTCAAGACCTTTGGGAGAATAGGCTGTGCAGGTGACATCGACATAAACACACCTGAATGGCTCAAGCCATGGGGTTTATCAGCTGTGACTGTGGCATGGACTTTGCAATGCCTAGGACTCAATCCAATCAGGGAAGGCAGAGAAGCACCAGACTCAATCCAATCAGGGAAGGCAGAGAAACACCAGGCTGTGAGACATTCTGTTTTCTAGCCATGCCAAGGGGTTTAAGGAAAAAAAGTGTAATAAAAAAGACTAGAAGGCTCATTATAGAATGGTGATTAGAAAACCCATACTCAGACATACACTTATCTAGGCACGCATTGCATAAGAGTACAGGCAAGGTACAGGAGAAATTTTATTATTAAATTCAAAGGGACACCATACATAAAATATATATGCTAATACCATCCTTAAAAACATCTTGATAAGGGGACAAAGTTATTCAGTAGTTTCATACTTGCCTAGTGTGCTCAAGGCAACAAGAATAAGCACACACACACGGGGGGGGGCGGGATGAGGAGAGAAAACATCAAAGACTTTTCTTCTCAGAAAAATCCAAAGACAATAATGTTCTAAAAAATAGTGTACTTAAAATACTATTTCCGCATGCATATGAGCTTTTATTTCTACCATTGAAGGCTTTCTTTGGTTAAATGCCTGTGCTGGAGAGATTTCCTGACCAAATACGCATTGGTAAGTATTCTCTTCCACTGGCATTTTGTCAGGAATCACACTTCAATCCAAATACCATGCAGCTAGAAATCTATTACTGCATCCTTTGTATCACAGCACCTGGGATGCAGTTAATTACTAATTGTTTCCTGAATGGAATATGCAACATCTCATCATGTAAAAGGTTTTGTCAAAATTCCTGAGTTGACTTTCTAATGTTTGCTAAGACCCAGCCAACTCCCCCCTAGTGTAGGATTCAGCACGTGCATATTTGGCAGGGATCACTCCACGTCTCAAATCCAGATTGAAGTGGATTTTGACGTTGTTGTTCAGCTTAAAGGCAGAAGCAGCTGGGTCACACCTTGTTTAACATCAGGCAGCCCACAGTCCTGGGCCATAGGTTAGCCTCTGTTTTACGTTCTCTGCACAACATTACTCCTGCTTCCCACCCCGTTTTTTTTTTCTCCCTCATAAAATGAGGATATGGTTCACTCAGGGATGCTGGTTCCAGGAACCTATACCAGGGATCTTTCTTTTTACCCTGCCTCTAAAATTTTACTGTGAAGTTGATTGGCAAGCCTTGCTTGATCAATACTTGATGACTTATGCATCAAAATCTCTCCTAGAATATGATCCTTATATTGTGAGCTGGAATATATGTCACTCTGTAACATTTCTGGAAAGTTCAGAGGAAAATTCATAATAGAAAAGAGTTACACTATATTAAAGCAAAAGGCTTTCTAGTCTATAGTGGGAATGGTATGCCACTAAGTCTCTTCTTTGATGCTGTAATCAGTGTAATAGGAATTAAGCCACAAGGAACATACATATTACATTTCAAGTGGAATGGATGTGAGAGGTTGAAGTGAAGTCAATTCATAGACATTTATTCACTAGTATCAGAATTGTTTTTCTCTACAAGGAAATAGCAGCGTGAGAAACTGTAAAATCTTATGAACAAACACAGTCACATGGTTTAGTTTTTATTCACAGTACCAGAGAAAATTCTTTGGTATTCCTGTGTTGTCAAAATATAAGTAATCTCCAGAAGAATGAAGAAATAATGCCATCCTGATTTTCTGAGTTAACGAATCTCATGGGATGGAGTAAGCGGGTGTTAGCGAATTTGTCTCTAGCCCAAGAAACAGAGCAACGACCCAGTTGCTACCTTCTGTTTCTGATATACAAACTACATCTCAGTGTTTCCACATCCATGCAGTGTCAGCCACAGAGATAGCATGCAAATGTGTGTGTGGATCACAGAAAGAAGAGTGTGGGTCATCATTAATATGAGCAGGCAGGGAAGATACTGTAGTATCTTTTAGGTGAACAGAACAGCATACTCTAGACTGATTGTGAAATTTGTTGCTGAGCTCTGTAGATCTATAATAATTTAATAGCTGATTTAAAAGAATTTCTTCCTTTAAACATACTGTGCTGGAGTATCTGAACTCCATATGAAGTTCTTTTTTTTACAAAATCGCATAATTCAAATTTTCATTGACTATGAGCAACATGTTAGGACATTAGGTAGATGAGATGAAACATTTGCTAATTTTATTTTTCCTTTTCCTTTTTCTCAGTTGCCACTGTGCTGTTCATTAGTGTCACCTTTGTAGTTAGATGAGGCAATATTATTTCCATTGGTTTTAACTCTTCTCTTCATGTTAAAATTGCATTTTTCTGCCACATGTATCTTACAACAGCGTATTTATTTTTTAGAAGTTACGAAAAGAAGTTACATGCATTGTAGGTTTCTGCAAGGAGAGCTCTGCTCGATCATCTCATTTTATCCATGTTTAATCATCTATAAAAATACCCGTATCATTTTTTCCTTCAATAAGGAAACTGACATTTAGGGAGATGAAGTGGTTTACGGGTGCTCCTATGTTGGCACGGTGGAGCCTGAACTTAGATGCGCTGGTGTCTCTATGATTCTGCAACCTTCGCTTGAAGGATTTGCAAAAGGATGAAAGCCATAAAAATAACCCCATGCAATGGAGAGTGTAAAAAGGGTGTGTGCCCAAGCAAACCTCAGCTCTATTTATTGTCAGATGGTATCCTACGTAGCTTCGGGGGAGTCATCCTGTCTTAGATCCCCATTAACGCTCAGACCAGAGCTCTCTTTCCATGTGTTTATAGGATTAGAAATTTTATGGCCCCAGAATTAGCCGGATTGGGGAAAGGTGTTATTCCCTCTCCTGTCTCTTTCTCCAGTCTCCATTACCCTAGACCGGGCTGTGAGGTTATGTTAACTGGAGTTGTCTCTCAGAGAGCTTGTGAGGAGAGACTTTCTCTTTGCCTTATCTGCATCCTTAGGAAACAGAAAATAAAAAGAGAAGACTGCCATGCTTTTTAAAGTGGGAATGCAGGAACTGGGAGAGGAGTTTGCAGGAGACAAATCAAAGAAAATTGTCTTGAATTGGTATAAATGAAACCTGGGTTTAACAAGTGCTAGGGCAGGGAGGTAAGATTTGTGATTCTCATACTAAAATGCAATTACCACACACTAAAGGGGTCTATCACTCCTTGGCAAACTCTACGGAGCTACAGGTGTAGGGATCTGTTTCAGTCTGGGGCCGGGTACTTACAGCTTCTGCTCCTCTGTAAAGGCAAAGCACTAGAGTGTCTGTTAATGTTGCTGTTTTCATCACTGACCAAAAATAACTGGGTTCCCTGTATCAGGCCGTACCCCAAATCAAGATTTATTGTATTGCAGCTAGCATGCATGACAGACCATATAAAAACCACTTTTCTGTCTTACAGCTGAGATGGTTGTTCAGAAAAGGTGGTCAATTCCTTAGGGTCACTCTTTGGGAGAGGACTGGAGGCCCTGGCACTGTCTTGTGTGTTTACTGCCTTTACAGAGTGCTGCAGCCTCCTGGAAGCATCAGGCAATGCCTGTTTCTTCCAAGGAGATAAATCTTCAGAGTTGGATTGCCTGTCAGAGGTAGAGTCTCCTGAAACACTCTTTTGGCTGTCCTGTGAAAGCCAGTGATTCACGGCTCCT
Source organism: Ondatra zibethicus (assembly GCA_004026605.1). Classification (NCBI taxonomy): domain Eukaryota; kingdom Metazoa; phylum Chordata; class Mammalia; order Rodentia; family Cricetidae; genus Ondatra; species Ondatra zibethicus. The sequence goes on along the minus strand of PVIU01002518.1, from coordinate 106,605 downwards.
TGCCAAGGGATCATCATAAATCCTGTTTAGACAGAGAAATCCCTAATGAAAGAAGGGGTCTTTGCAGTGGCCCACAGCCTTGAACAACCACATCAAGGAGAGGACTGTTTGTAACAATGCTTGAGTGGAGGCTGAGGACTTGATTGCATGGGCAGGGACACAGATGGTCTTATAAGTAGGGTTTGATGAGGAGAGCCCCCTCACACCACAGGGCGGGTAGAAAGAGCTTTAGCAAGGGATCATCCAAGAAGCCACTGTCACACGTGGGTTCTTCTAATCCTTCCTCCTTTTTTTTTTGAAATGAAAAATATCAACTAATGCTCTGTCCTGAGTTGTGAAAATTAAAGGTGAGCTGCCATTCATTTCTTTCCGTCCTTATTTTTCTGTCTCTTTCTTTTATTCTGGCCAGCAGGCCATGCTGGTAATGATCATGACAAGATGAGGTGTGGAGACACATTAGCAGCCACAGGGGTTTTTCTTTTTAGGAAGTCAGCCAGGTCAGATCTTCCCAGATTGAATCCATCATGTGTAGTAGGATTCAGCTATGGGCTGGAGGGAGTTCGATTTCAGGGGGAAGGAAATATATGTGTGCATGTTTGTGTGCTAAGGATGACTCCCTTTCCTTTGTAGTGTATTTTCAGATATACGGATTTTAACAAAAAATATTAACCACTTCTACTTTAGGTTGGACAATTGCTCAATGTTACTGTGATCTGACAATGTTTGCAGTACTTTGTACAAAAATTAGGAAGCATTAGTCGAGCGTTTCATTTCTGTGAAAGTCATCCCATTTGCTTTTCTTGACTCTGCTTGCCCTTTCTCTTACGACCATCTTTCCTCTTTCTGCTTCTGTGTTTCTTTCCCATGCAAATATCACCATCTGGGAAAGGGCTAGGACTTGGGAGAGGCTTCCCTGAATGTTACAGAATGCAACTCCTGGGTGCCTTTTGAGGGTTCTGGAGGAACTAATGTCATGCTCTTACAGATGAGCTATTTCACAGCAGTAATTTCATAGAGTAGTCAGTACTGGGGTTGCACTCCAGGCTGGAGAAATGAAGCCAAGCACTAAGTTTCAGAGAGGCTTAGCCACTCGTCTGGTATTGTGCGGCAAACATTGTGGAGCCTCATTGGTACTTCAATTCTTGTTCTTCCTGCAGCTTCCCAGAAGGGTGGGGAAAGGCATTTAGTTCATGGGTATGGGATGGGAGCATGTTTCATTTCTCTCCCCAGCCACTCTTTCCCTTTAGAAACTCCTTGCTCTGATAATGTAAACTGATGCACAGTGCCTCCTCTGTGGCATTCCTACCTCTGATTCTGCAGCCAGGCAAAGAGGAAGGGGGGGGGGAGTTAAAGAAACTTCCCAAAGGGCATTCACTAGGCATCAGTGGGTATTTGCTTTATTCTATTTGCTTGATTTAGAACAAAACAAAACAGTAAATGCTCCCACCTCTGGGCCTAAGTACTTAAGCCCAGATTTAACAACAGTGGTCCTATGAATAATGAAAGAGTTTGCACCTTGTCAGGAAACAGCCCTGACATCAAAGAGGCACCAAAAGTTCCAGGAAAAACTTCCTCCCAGAACTGCAGCTTCCTGCAAGGCCTTACTCTCTTAGAGTGCTATCCCTGGACCAGGAGCTTGTTTACTGTCTCCTGGGGAGTTATCAGCTCTGCAGGACCTCTGATTCCTTCCTAGACTTCCTAGGGTAGAATTGGTTTAATAAGGTACTCCAGTGAACTACACATCAAAGTAACAGAAGCATCTCTCAGCAGAAGAGGGGTTATGAAGCATACTTATGAGCATAAACAATATCTGAAAATTTTGCACATATGTATTTAGTAGACATACATACACATACTCTTAATCATCTTCTATCTTTGCCCTTCTGAACCCTTATGGGAGAAGGCAAGAGAAGCTGTTGGGGTTGTGGGACAATCCTTTCTTGTTTTCTTTAAATCCTCTTAATTATCAACCAGTAGAAATGTGCCTTGCCAAACTCATTTTAAGCTGCATATCTACCCATGGTTGGAATTTCAATAACTGGGTAGACCCAAAGAACTTTGGGTGCTAATCTAAATTTGAAGGCCCAAGGTCAGCTCAGTCACACAAGGATGGGACAGTAATCTAGGAAGGTGGGAAGCATCATGGAGCTTTATATGAGTACACCCCATCAGTCAACTGAGTTTCACGGAACAGCCTAAGGGATGGAGAACTACTTAGTCTCTGTTTCCTAGATAAGGATGTGGAGGTGTTTCTGTAGTTATCCAGTGAGCAATCTAAGGAGAGACTCAAACTCCTGCAGCTTACTCCAAAGCGCATCATTACTCTAGAGTTCTTAATGATCTACAATCTATAATGGAATTATGTCAAATAAACTTAATCATATTCAAAATTCTAAAGCAAACATACTGGTTTTTTTTCTTTCTGTATTAGAGTACTACATTGCCAAGTACCTTGCTATTCTGAATATTGCCTTCTGATATTTTTAAGTTAAATGGTCTTCAAAATAGCAAAAGGAGAGCAATGCTTAATGAGATCTCTGTTTGTAGTTTTGACAGCCACTCTCCTAATCACTGAGTAAAGGGTCGGGGGAGATGGGGCTTTCTTTAGTGTGAGGAATATAGCTATTTCCAATCCTGGCTACTGAGGCCCTATGACTTCCATGAGTGTGAGTCCTGTGCGCCAGGTGGGCCCCACACGGTGTCACATTAGTGTCTGCTTCTCATCTGCCTCTTCTGCAGCGGGCTACTGCTCTGCCCTCTCTGGCTTGTGTCTGTGCGGGACTCATTAGCAGTGGGTATGTGTCTCACACAGTGGTTCATTCACAAGACTGCTAGCCGTGCCAGGAGCTGGGACTGCCTCTTAAGCCATTCTGGGAGGCTGCTATACAGAACAAAGCTAGGCTGAGTCCTCTCACAGCCTTATGGTCCTCCATTTCCCCATGTGAGTTCCCAGAGAAGCAAGCTTCTGGAATACTCACCGTAGCTGGATCCTGCCTGACCCTCTAGAATGACTGTAAGTGCCGACTTCCGCGTGTGACCTCGTGATGGTAGAGTGAGTAGGCACTGGATTGATCAGGTCTGGCCTTCCCATCTGCTAGCCGATGTGCAGGTGCCAGTCACCCTGCCCAGCACAGGCAGTTCAGATATGGAACAGTGGCTTGTGGATCCTGGCAGAAGGGACCAGCTTCTGCAAGCTTTAGTTTGGCATTGCTATTTTATTTATGCCCCGCTAATATCATTGCAGCTGCCGGCTCAGCATCCTTTCACTACTTCTGTCCCTTCTACTTGGGTCATGATTGTCTTTTGATTCAGTTTGGTTTTATTCTCCCCTGGTCACTGCAGCCAGAGCTGTGACTTGGCTGGCCAGAATCATGGATCTGTGTCTTAGGAACTTCAGAAAGTTTGTTCTGGCCTGTCTGTGAGAGAGATGGTGTGGACTGGGTGCTAGTCCCAGATTGCAGAGTCTGGGACACGTGCTTGGGGCACTGTTTCCACCTTCTGTCTTTGGTTGCCTCCTCATTAAATCTTTCTGGGCCTGTGGAGTTGACTAGCAATTGGTTTCTGACCTAGTTACAGGGAGCCGCTGTGTAAACCCTTGCTTGTCACATCAAATGGACCTTAGTGTTTTGTTCTTTGTGATTCAAAGGGGGCTTTGCCATTTAATTGTCATGTTAATCCCCCTGTGTGTGTGTCTAAGTGGATGTGTATATATGTATAATGTGAGCATGGAAGAATACGCCTGTGCTTATACAACAGGGGTGGGGATCGGGATCGAGCTTTCTAAATGAAGCTGGCATTTTATGTTGCTGTGTCTCTGTGCAGAACAGTTAACAGGCGCTCTGGTTTCTGAGCCTACCCACCCAGCATTTTCCACAGAAAGCACTTTCCCTCGAGCACTGGTTCTCAAGTCCTCCCCCGAACCCCCGCAAACCTTGATTTCAACTCTGTTTGCCAGTCTTCTGCCAAAGAGCACCAGGGAGTTCCTCAAAGGATATTTCTGGTTTTCTGTTTAATAAATGAAGATTTCAGTGGGGACGGTTGCAGAGGCCTGCCCGCTGCTCTACTCGGTCCCTTTCTGGGCACTGCTGTGAGCCCTGTGTGACTCACCTATTTGGCTTTTGTTTATGCTGAGCTCAAATGTGAGGTTGGTTTGTTCAGCATATCTTAGCATCTGGGACCCTTCGTCATCATTTTTGTCATGCATTGTGAAAACTGCTCTCTCCAAACAAGCTGGATGAAGCAACAACCAAATTGTCTTTTTCCATATTAACTTAATCATATATCTAATTGGCAGTCAACGTCCTAATTAGTATGAGTTCATCAGAATTAGTGTTTATTTTCCTTAAACGTGTCCTAAAACAAGAACTGGGAGGAGGAAAGTGAAGGATATTCAGCCTCAGCAGGCGTCGCTAATTGTAATAACTCCTCCCCCCCTCCCCCCAAGTCTCTGACTTGAAAAGTTATCAAGAGTCCATTGTGTGCTTAGGGTGGAACTCCGTGCCTTTAGTTTTACGTTATAATATACTATGCATCTTGAATAATGCGCCAAGCAACTCTGTGAGTCAGACCGTACAGAAGAAGACTCACATGAGAAAGCTGAGGTGAGGATTCAACTGATTTGAAATGATGCCCGCACACACCCTCCCAGAGCAGCACATGTTCTGATAAAGCAGAGGCAGTGGTTTCAGCCTAGACTGGACTCCCCAACATACCCGTGGCTATAATTGACCGACTAATACTCTCTCTATTCTTCCTTTATCTATGTTGCTATACTGTTATTGGCTTTTAAGTGTAGTGACCATGTCTCAAGGTCTTTCTATGTTCCATAGCTTCTGGTTTAGTCTGGTTTATTCTTGGGTAAAAATGAGTTTGTTGCCCCCGTAGAATAACACAGGTTCAAATTTTCAAAGAATTTCATCTTACTCACCTACTAATTGTGAAATATTAGAGAACTGAGGATCCAAGTGGTAAACGGTTTTCTTGTGGTCATAGGACCTGGTCTTGAATTCAGCCACCCCTGTCTATTGACTGATTGGATGGGTTACTATGTATTACCTAGTTTATTCTGAGACTAGGTAGTTCTTACGTGTCTCCTTTGGCAATGCTATCCAGGCTGCAGAAAGTGCAGCTAAAATTAGGTACAATATAAGCTCATTAGGGATACGGGTCCAGTATTATCCATCATGTGTTCTTCAACCTCAGTACAGCCTCACACACACCAGAGGTGGTCAGATAGATGGATAAATGTCTTGGATGAAATGATGGGCCCTTCAGGAACATTCTTTTCATGCTCTCATCATTAGTTTCATACTTGCTGACCTCCCTTCCTGGATTCTCCAAACACCAGAGAGTATTTTAGACTCAAATTGATGCTATCAATATTTAATTTGACACTTCGATGATTCAGGCATTTAGTGTTGTAAACTATTTTCCTGTTTCTATTTTGGAATAAATTGGCTTGCTCTTTTGGCAGCTGTAGGTGGAACGTTTCTTTCTGGCCGTTGGAGAAAGTGGTAGGAAGGGTTTAAGTCCCCAGCATCCTAGTTCACTCTGGCTGTGGCCAATTCAAGGATCCACCCTGAAAGAGAAATAGGCCGTGTTGTACACTGAGGCTGCTCTCATGTAGCTTACACCAGTGCGCACCAATTCCTTTGACAGATAGTAATTTGAACATTGAGGAAGAAGAAGAACAAAGAAAAATCACATCACATTTTATTCATGGAGACTCAAAAAATATCTTTTCCTTCTGGTATAAATCTTCAGGATGATTTTAAGTAAGAGTCATGTGAGCAGAGATTTTTTATTTCATAGTGAACTATATCAAAGTAGCCCAAGGTATTTTCTATGTTGCTTTCCAATTCACGGGATTTCCAGGGTGGGAAAGTCTTGTTATTTCACGCAGTGTGTGGGCAGCACTTTAGTTATATGCTCTCTTATTGGAAAAAGGAGTTTCTAATATTATGGGGATATAGCCATATAATTCTCTTTGGCCATTTGGCTGGAGCAGAATGGGACTATTAAAGAGTCCCTTCATTTATGAAGAGCCTAGCATCACATCAGTTACTTCATTCCAACTCAGACTGCCAAAGATTTGATGTTTCATTTCTGTAAAAAAAAAAAAAATCCTTGAAACATGCTTAGGGAAAGTTTAGAAATAGCCAGTATCAGGATGTTATTATTCTTTTCCCCATATTTTATAATTCAAATAATTAAGATAACCTTGTACGCAAGAAGCTTCCATGGTTGCTAGAAGGATTTTCCTGTTCCTGAAAGTGAATGACATTTCAGCTGGGAGTCAGAAAAGTTCATGCAATGTAGAATAAAACTATTAAGAAATGCCCTTGTCTTCAAAGTCTCTTTCCCAAAAACAAGTTGGAAAGAGGATCACTAATTACATTAAGTGCATTTGCTTACTACCAGGTCAGATCTGTAAAGATTAGTCCTTTAATGAGGTGGCAGGGTTTTAGGCTAAGAGTCTGAGAGAGGATATGGTAATGAGCTGGCTTCTATGGGAGGGTGGAGAAACTTTTATTAAGTAAGTTTGCAACATAATTTGGCATGGTTCTGAAGAGTCTTCTTAGACCACTAAAAATAGACAGTCTTTTGGATCCACTCATGCCATTATTTTCTCCTTGCGTTTTCTCTAGTGATTTTATTTTAGCAGCCCTCTTTTTTTATCTTGAATACCTTATCTGAGACCATCTACAGAACAAGCAGCGTCTAGGTGATCACCCGGATATGTCTGTTTTTCACATATAAAAGTCCAACATGCAGGGTGGCAACTCTGATGGCTTACAAGTAAAGATGCTCATGTCCAAACTTCATGGTCTGTGCTCAGTCCCCAGGACTCACATGATGGGGGAGGAAAGAAGTGACTTGCAAAAGTTGTTCTCTGATTTTCACATACACAGTGCATGCTGTGGTATGTGTATGCTCACCCCCTGACCTCCCACCCCCACACACTAATATAGAAGATTCTATCATGCACAACAATTATGAATGGCTGTCCAACAAAAGGCATAATAAAAACACAGCCAACAAAGACAAGCAACATGGAGCCTTCGCACAATGTACTATAGATTGACATGATTGCCAGTGCAAGCCAGCCATGACAAAGCATGCTGAGTTAAACAAAACTGAAAGCCTAGCTAGAAGTGAAAAACAAACAAGATTACAGTAATAAAAAAGATTTTAACCCAAAATGCTAACATCTAAAAGCCATAATGGAGAGAATTTGTATGGATTAAACAGGAGGACAAAGAGATAGGAACCCCAGCTGTCTCTACCCCACCATTGCCCTTGCAATATCCTCTGGCATATCTCTGGATTACCAAGGCTTTTCCAGGATCCATTTTAATATCACTGTATTATATCATTGAGTTACCATTTGGCTCATAGTTCCTCAGATTTATGACATCTCTCAAGCTTAAAGTCTGGGTCTCTGTGTGTGTCTTTTGCAGCAAACACAGAGAGTTATACAGTATATGTTGCAGGAGCAAGAAGTAACGTAGAGGACAGATCCCCTACTCATCAAAACTCCAAAGGGATAAAGTGACTTGCAAGTGGTTGGGTTCAAAAGTACATATTCAAGGAAAGAGGGTCTTATTGGCTGAGAGCAGTTACTGTGGGTAGTGGCTGTTGACTCTCATGGAACCATAGTCACTGTGTAACACGTGCTTGCTAGGCATGTGTGTCCTGGTGTAAATGGGTCTTAGAAAAGAAACCGCAATCCACTCTCTTTCAAAAAGCTCTCACAGGTTCTATGTGTCCTCGATTACCATCTTATTCTTGTCTGTTCACATGTTTGAGGAAGACTCTGGAGGAAAAGTAACCTTCTTTGATTCCCCTGGGAAATAATTAGTGTCTGGCACTAATGATCATGAAATACTCATGGGCAGAATGAATTGTCCACATGGATGGTGCCTTTGTGTGAGATTCGTGCATGTGAGTTTGTGTGTGACCACATAAATTATGAGGGTGTTGTACTGAGTTGGTGTCTTAAAGAACTAAGATTTCATGAAGAAGGGAAGGCTTCCTATACCTAGTAAAAGCAATGGAGGAACCATGGTGAAGCAACATAGCAAACCCAGGAAATAAGTGAGTTTCTGGCAGAGTCTGGCCCAGGCTAAGTGGAAGGTCAGCTGAGACTCACTTGGGAAGAGTCTCTCTGAGAGCAGTGTGCACTGAGTGTCAACAACAGGAGCTCTGGAGGAAGACTACCTAGGTGTGAGTTCCTGTAAATATGTGCCTGAATTAAATCACCTTGTGGATCTTAGAGCTCTCTACTTTCAAATATGGACAATTATTATGGCAATCTGTAGTAATGAGGAATGGGCCGCGTTCCCGGCGCCGTCGGGCTAGCTTAATTCCCGAAATAACCACATGGAAATTGTATTAATTAAATTACTGCCTGGCCCATTAGTTCTAGCCTCTTGTTGGCTAACTCTCACATCTTGATTAACCCATTTCCATTAATGCGTATCGCCACTTGACTGTGGCTTGCCGGCATGAGTCTAAGCAGTGTCCATCTTGGCCAGGAGAATCATGGCATCTGCCACACTTCCCTTCCTCCCAGCATTCTGTTCTGTCTACTCCGCCCACCTAAGGGCTGCCCTATCAAAAGGCCAAGGTAGTCTCTTTATTTAACCAATGAAAGCAAAAGAAATACAGAAGGACCTCCTACACCATTTCCCCTTTTTCTGTTTAAACAAAAAAGAAAGGCTTTAACTTTAACATAGTAAAATTACATATAACAAAACAGTTATCAAGCAATAATTACAGTTACAATATTTAGATCTATTTTATCTTTTATCATAACAAAGAAAAACTATCACTATAACTATCTATCTATTCTTCAACTCCATCAAAGACTCCAGAAGGATATAATATTACCTAAGTAAACAAGAAGTAAGCAACTTCCAAAACTCTAGAAATGACAGAGACATCTCGCTGCTTGGACAGTCACCCAAAGTTTTTCTGTACCATTGGGGCATCCATCTTCAGCCTTCAGGCCCACCGTATTCAGCAGACTTTTCCATGAAGCAGGAAATTTCAAAGACAGTTCAGTTACTTTCTTCTGTATTCTGTAGAATGTCTCATAGATTCTTTCATGAAACAGGAACCCTGCAGGATCATCTCACCTTTAAGCAAGTTCAGCAGTCCTCTCTCTGCGGGTTCTTTGTGTCTAGTTAAGCAGTCCAGGTAAGAGCAGTTTCTTGCCCAAATGGCTAGCAAACTCCATAAGGAGCCTCTTTGATGCCTATCTTCCTCAGGAAGTAGCTTGGTGCTGCCAGGAGCAGACATGTCTCATTGTCATGAAAAGTCCTAAGTTATTAAAACATTAAATGCCATATTCAGTAGTCTTTGAAAGATATGAAGAATGCCTATCTAACTGAAATGTTTCTCTATATATCTAGAAGATCTAACTAACATGACTACAAGTTTGACTATTATTGATGATTATCCACTAACAACCTATATTTCCTAATTATACATTACATTTTTAAATGAACTTCACAATCACAATACCTTAATCAAGATCAGCAATACATATAACAAAATTGACCTTAAATTTATATCAATAAAGCAAAATTTATACCAATGTAAATTATTCATATCTATATCATATCCGCCTTTAAATGTAAAAGGACATTTATAAACAATATTTGGGAATATGGGCATAGTTACTTCTCTCCAAACTTCTTCCTCCTGTATGGGGACACTGTTAATCAGGTCTTTTATGGTGTATCCTGTGTGCCAGGTTCATCTCGTTCGGCAGTTGAGTGAAGTAATTTTCTGAAGGTGTTCACAGTGACCTTCAGGAGGTCATGGTCTATCATACCATATTTGCCTGGAGGCAATCCATCGGGTCTCATCCTCTTTGAAAACCAAAGAAGAACCTCTTTTCCAAAGCACCATATCCTTAGATCCAAATTTCAAAGTCATGATACCTTTAGAACATATATGTTGGTTTAGTTTGGCAGACCACACAACGAAATATCTCTCTGTACTTAGCTCCTTCACAGTCAAAAAATTCAAAGAAAACACAATAAAATATATAATCCAGACATTCTGTGAATTTTCCATTTTTACGTGGCTAATTTTTTTTAATCTATGACTATCTGTACTCTGTCTCTTTAAAGACTTTACCCTTTTATTTTAAGCATTAACATTGTCTCTCTAAGCTCTTTTTGTTTTCTCTCCCAAGGCTGTGTACAGCCATCCAACACTGTGACCCATTTAGAGGTCTTTTATGTCTGAATCTGACCTATTGTGAATCTGTAATTCTTTACTATCCAGGAGCATTTCTTAAAATGCTAAGCACTTCGTAAAACCCTAAGTTGTGCCATGTAGGAGAAATACGGTACTGCCTGTTTCCTGCCTAGTCTAAACCTTAACTGCGCTGTTATTATGATAATTATGATAGTTCCTGCCTGAGATCAGCACAATTCAGCATGGCAGAGTGCTTGTGCCTCTGAGCTGTGTGCAGTGCAATGCTAGCATGGAGGGCCTGCTTGTGCCTCTGAGTCACTTGTGCCTCTGAGCTGCACAGAGTTCCAGGCACACAACAGTCCACAGTGCCATCAAGCAAGCCATAGCACTTTAGTCAGAAACCCTGTCCAAAAGCTCTGTCTCCAGCAGGAGCCAGAGATGGTGCTGGCAGGAAAGTCCAGAAAGCTGGCATTTTAAAACTGCCACAGCTTTTTGTTTTACATGGAGTTAGTCGACCACGTTGGGCAGCCAATTGTAGTAATGAGAGGGTGAGTGGGCTGCTTGTCATCCCAGCTGCTTGGCTAACTTAAGTCCCGAAATAATTACACAGAAACTGTATTCATTTAAACTCTGCCTGGCCCATTAGTTCTAGCCTCTTATTGGCTAACTCTCACATCTTGATTAACCCATTTCCATTAATGTGTATCGCCACTTGGCTGTGGCTTACCGGCATGAGTCTAAGCAGTATCTGTCTTGGGCAGGAGAATCATGGAGTCTGCCACACTTCCCTTCCTCCCAGCATTCTGTTCTGTCTACTCCGCCCACCTAAGGGCTGCCCTATCAAAAGGCCAAGGCAGTCTCTTTATTTAACCAATGAAAGCAACAGAAATACAGAAGGACCTTCTACACCAGCAATCTATTAAAAATGGCATTTCAATCAAAGCAGGGTGTATGAAATAGGAGACTTAAAATAGGGCTTAGGAAATAAGAGACTTCGGTGTCTTTGAAATTAGGAATAGTGTGTGAAAGCCTATAGCTTATGTGAGTGTGTAGCAGCTCTGCCAGGATGAACTTTGTTCCTGTGTCTTTCTGGCAGCAATATCATGTTCTGTGTTCTTCTCATCTCCCCTCACCTGAGATCAACTCCATGTCCTCATGTGTGAGGTGCCACAATTCTATCTTTGAGGATGAGCTTGCTTTCAATACAACTTGAAGAGAAATGGGATAAACAAAACAGTCACACCAGCACCTGGGGTAGCTGTAATCGGACAACTGGTTGTGTATGATTTTGTCCCTTTGAGTGAGTGACAAAGCTCTTGAAACTGCATGGCTTTTGCTGAGAATAAGCTTTGCATTAAAACCCGATTCCAAATTATTTAATGCTGCCATTTCTCTCTTTATACCATCCTATTATACGAAACACAACCATTTTTGGTAGCAAAGGTGCATGATAGGTAGTCTTAAATTCCTTTTAGAATAAAACAGGACATGTATAAATGGAAGATCAGTGTTAAAGAAAGGAAAGCATGGGGCTAATTCTAGGCTCTGTAATTTCCAACCTAGTTTCTTCTTCATGAAGACCTACTTTTTGGGAGTTCTTAGACAATGCTCTCTCCCTGTCACTAGGTCAGGAATGACATTGTCTCTGCTTATATGGAATTTTTTTTCTTCCTGTCCTTAGAAGAGAACTGCCATTCTTCCCAGTGGTCCCTTTAGACACCTCATCTGGCTAGTGATGCCAATGAGGCTAAGGTAAAGAGATTTGGGATGCAAGAAGCAGAATCTATGGTCACTGACCTAGTTGCAGGCTCTGCCCCTCATATGCTCTCTTTCCATACCTCAGTTTCTATCCCTCCAAAATAAACAAATAATGATAGACAGACCAATGTTCCCCAGCTCTGCAATCAGTCTGTTTCCTTTATTATTTACTCAATATGTATTTTCACTCACTCTCTTTTTATTAAATATTTTTTGGAGATAATTATATTGCTCTCATTTATGGGAAACTAGTAACTCTTGTCATAAAATGAGGCAACCAAAAATTGAGATATAATTAAAGGAGAACAACGTAGCTGAATCCATTTGAGCCCCAGGCTGCCTTCTCTCTTTGTCACAAAAGAGAAGACTTTAGGAACCACTGCAAATAGATTCTTTCTTCAGACATCAGAATTCAAAGAAGAGTGAAGGTAACTCTGGAAGTCTTGGTTAGCTGTCATTTAATGCTAGCCGTAACTGCTATTTGTTGAACCCCTACTGAATAAGTCATTGCGCTAGTTTGTTTTATAAACTCTGTATCAGAATGATTATTTGTGATAAAATCAATTAATATTTAGTAAGCAACCCTACAAACAAGGATATAATTTACAGACCTCATCTCCTTTGCCTCAGCATAGGTCTTTGAATCTTATGATACCTGTTTGGCTGGTAAAGAGAGTGAGGACCAAGTCTCAGGATTAGTGAGCCATAGATTCCCAAATGAGAACCTTTCTGTATTTCTTGTTGATATCTGTCTGTCACTATCAAAGCTTGGTCCCTTCATTGTTTTCTGCTTACTTGAAACATAACTACCTACCACCTTGCCCTCATGGTCTTTTGCATATGCCATATCCCTTATAGATCATCTCGTTTGTGTTACTAGGAGTGGATCATGAACCCCCATGACTCATATTGAATCCTAGTGAGACACAACTTGTAAGAACACTTATTCTGCTGGTGAAAATGGGTTACTTTCAGCCAGGAAAGCTGAAGGTAATTGAGTAGGAGGGATACTTGCTTTCTATCTTATTTGCTGTGGTATCTAGTGTCAAATTAACTTTATAATTTACTGGATAAGGGAACTGGTTTAAGTGTATCCAAATATTAGAAATCAAATTATGAGTAGCATTTCACTGTGTATGTACACATTTACATATAAATTATCAATCAATCTAACATCTATATAACAAAATTCATTTCAGACAGTTACAAGCATCAAAGACAAGAGCACATTAAGGAAAACTGACTTAAATCCAGTCTAACTCTTTCAGCTAAAGATGTAAGATGGAACGTTGAGTGAGCATTGTAGTAGAAGGATTTTTGAGAAGCTTCCAGCCTCTGTCGTGAGCAGAGATCCTTCATGTATGAGCATGAGTTCTCTGTCATTCTTACCAAGAGGAGAATCCCAACCCTGTCTGATGATATAACAAAGCTCTACACAACTGCTGAATGTGTTTTCTTTTTCCTTCTTCCTTTTCAATTTTTGACATTATTCATAATAGTAGGTAGCACTTTTAACCAAACAAGAGTTATAAAAGAAGAAAATTTCCTGTGGATTTTTGAGAATGCCTTGGCATACGTGCAAGTACCTCAGAAGTAAATCTTGGGGTACCAGCCTAGGAAACATTTCCTATGAGAATAGCAGACACTTGACAATGTCAAGTGACTCTTCCAGGCACCTTCAAGTGCAACAAATATATTCATACCAGTGAAGGGTGCTGTTCCACTAGTACAGTACAGGAGACAACAACTGAAACACTCTAGCAGCCCTGCTAACCAACCCATCCTGAGTAAATCTTGTGTACTTAATGAGCTAAAAGGAAGACCCAGACACCCCTCTAGATTCCTTCCCTGACTAATATTACCCTTCAGTGGACAATTCATATTTGTATCTAAAGAAAATGACAGGCCTTTACTCACTGAAACCCCTTCAGAAGTGTGGGTGCCTTTTTAGGAACATGGAGTCAGGAATTCTCTGCCCCTTTGTCAGCTAATCTGTTCAGATGCTCTTCACTATCATTTAGACTGAGTCTTTGTCAACCTGATAGACAATACCCAGGAAAACAAACAAGGTTTTTTTTTTTTTATTAACTGTTGTGAATTTATAGACAATCAGGTTTCTCAATGCATTTATCTTTGCAACATCTTAGAAACATTGATTAACATGATAACTTTTTGCTTTTAATATTTTATTCATTTTTATTTGAGAGGGAGTGAAGGTTAAAAGGCAACTTTTGGGAGTCAGTTCTTTCTTGTTACCATGTGGGTTTGGGGGATTGAGCTCAGATCACGAGGCTTAGCAGCAAGCAGTTTTACTTGCTGAGCCATTTCTCATCAGCCACTGTTCAGTTTCTCAGTGTGAAAGGATAGTCCCACTTCATTTTGAGAATCTTTATTGTATTTTTTGTTTTGAGCACCTTGTCTCCTAGGGGAACTCCCTCCTAATTTAAGTTGATCACATTGCTATAGATATCACAATCTCCCAGTCCTCTGATGAGAAAATAGTAACAAGCTGTGATAGGGCTAGAACACTGGAGCAGAGGTGTGCCACAATGCATCTGTGGCCGTGAAAGATGGCATCTACCCGATGAAAACTTTGCAGATGACTTTGTATCTTGATTGTGTGGAGGTTGCCTATATCTGATTATATGTTCGAGACATTATCTCTGGTCTTCAGTGTGGTTAAAAGTTAAAAGTTGGTTCTTCACTGTACTTGTGGGGTCCCTTGTCAGGCCATTTTCTCTGTGTTTTACAACAGCCTGTCAAACTAATACAGTTCTTCCTCACTTTTCAAAATAACATCAGTGGACTACTTCCCAGAATAATAGCTCTAATTTATGTATAAAGAATAAAGTTGGCTTGAACAGTTAAATGAGTTCCTGTAGAGTGAAACAGCCTGTGTCTGAATCCGAGATTCACTGTGTATTGGCACGGTGATTGATGGGAACTTTATACATCCTCTTTGTACTTCAATTTCCTAGCCATGAAATAGAGGAAACATAGTACCTGACTACAAGAAAATTATAAGAAAATGCACACAAATATATCACAGACACACACATGTAACAGGAGGAGTGGGCCTGCTTTTTGTCCCGAACGCCCAGCTAGCATAACCCCGGAAATAATCACACAGAAATTGTATTATTAAATTACTGCCTGGCCCATTATATCTAGCCTCTTGTTGGCTAACTCTCACATCTTGATCTAACCCATTTCTAATAATCTGTGTAGCACCACGAGGTCGTGGTTACTGGGAAAGATTCTAACCAGCGTCAGCCTCAGACAGGAGCTTCATGGCATCTGCCCCTCTGCCCTCCTTCCCAGCATTTCAGTTCTGTCTTCCTGCCCATCTAAGTTCTGCCCTATCAAAAGGCCAAGGCAGTTTCTTTATTCAACCAATGAAAGCAACACATAGAAAGAAGAACCTCCTACACCATTTCCCCTTTTTCTGTTTAAACAAAAAAGAAAGGCTTTAACTTTAACATAGTAAAATTACATATGACAAAACAGTTATCAAGCAAGAATTACAGTTACAATATTTATATCTATTTTATCTTTTATCATAGCAATGGAAAACTATAACTATCTATCTATTCTTCAACTCCATCAAAGACTCCAGAAGGATATAATATTACCTAAGTAAACAGGAAGTACATTGTAAGCAGCTTCCAAAACTCTAGAAATGATAGAGACATCTCACTGCCTGGACAGTCACCCAAAGTTATTTTGTACCATGGGGGCATCCATCTTCAGCCTACAGGCCCATAGTATCCAGCAGACTTTTCCATGAAAGCAGGAAATTTCAAAGACAGTTCAGTCACTTTTTTCTGTGTCCTGCAGAATGTCTCACAGACTCCTTCATGAATAAGGAATCCTGAATCATGAATAAGCAGTCATCTCTCTGTGGGTTCTTCATGTCCAGTTTATGCATCAGACCAGGCAAGAGCAGTTTCTTGCCCAAATGGCTATCAAACTCCATAAGGAGACTCTTTGATGCCCATCTTACTCTTGAAGTAGCTGGTGCTATCAGGAGCAGATGTGTCTCATTGTCATGAAAAACCCTAAGTTATTAAAACATTTTTAAATGCCATATTCTGTAGCCTTTGAAAGATATGAAGAATGCCTATCTAACTGAAATATATCTTTATATATCTAGAAAACTAACTAACATGACTACAAGCTTGACTATATCAATAATTATCCATTCACAACCAATATTTTCTAATTATAAATTACATTTTTAATGAACTGTACAATCACAATACCTTAATCAAGATCAGAAATACATATACATATAACAAAATTGACCTTAAACTTGTATCAATAAATCAAGATTTATACCAATGCAAATTATTCATATCTCTATCATCTCCCCCTTTAAATGTAAAACAACACTTATAAAAAATATTTGGGAATATGGGCACAGTTATTTCTCTCCAAACTGCTTCATGCTGAATGGAGGCACTGTTAATCTGGTCTTTCATAGTGTATCCTGTATGCCAGGTTTATCTCAGTCAGTAGTTGAGCAAAGTAAGTTTTTGAGGGTGTTAACAGCAATGTTTCAGGAGGGCATGTTCTGTCATACCATATTGGTCTAGAAGCAATCCACAGGGTCTCATCCTCTGTGAAAACAAAAGAAGAACCTCTTTTCCAAAGCATCATATCCTTAGACCCAAATTTTGTAGTCAGTTACCTTTAGAACATATATGCTGGTTTAGCTTAGCAGACCACTCAATGAAATGTCTCTCTGTACTTAGCTCCTTCACAGTCAAAAAATTTAAAGAAAACACAATAAAATACATAATCCAGACTCTCTGTGAACCTCCTACACCACACACATGTCATACACACACACACGTACATACGCGTGTGCGCGCGCACACAGTGAAGTACTTAGCACTTAGCCCAGCATTCAATGAATTGAAACCGCTTAATGAATGTTCTCAATTTTCAATGCTTGTTTGGATTAAGCTGAGTCTCAGCAACTCATACCCAAAATTTCTGAGAGATTTTATGCCACCTATTTATGACTGTGATCATATAGTAAATCCCCACAGATGCTGAGATGCTTCACTTGGCAAGTGAAGCACTTGGGAGATGTCACTCATACTTTTCCAAACTCAATATTGGCACAAACACATGCATCTAATGCAATCAGAAATTACCTGTTATTTTTGCCACTTTTTTTTATAATAACCATATTTTTGACAAATGTAACTTCTGTATATTATTTTAATTATTTTAGGAGACAGTCCAAAGAGTGCAATGTTCCATTATCAAGGCTGAGTATTTTGAGCTAAGTGAGTACATCATTATAGTCCTTGAAGACTATTCAAAGTTTTCCCTGTCATCAAATACATAAATGGACAACACTTTTAGTCACACACACACACACACATGTGTACATACATGTAAACACATTTTACTCTCTCAGTCTTGTTTTTCTCTACTGTCATTCATTGACTAATGCAGTAAGAGAGCCCTGAAGAAGGGAGAAGCCTACTGACCCCAGAAAATAAAAATGACTATAAGATGAATTGAAGTCTTCAGGTAGCTCATAGATTCTTTGCATACAAAGTTATAAAGGGCAGATAGCCTCAATTATGAAGAGTTTTCATCTGGAGAAAACACAAAAGCCATAGGGTATAGTAAGAGTTTCCAAAAGGATATGCTAAGGGGATCCTGAAGTTCTCTGGATTAACACGAGGAAGCAAGATGAAGATCAAGGGATGTTCTACCTACAGTGAACAGAGTTTAGATGAAGGAATGGCATGCTCAGGAAGGTACAGAGGTTTTCAGCTGCCAAGTCATTGAACACCAGGACTCCCCGTGCAGTAAGTGCTGTGGGCAGGTGAGGCTGAGATGGACACAGGAATGAATAGGCTGTGTTAATGAATGCGGACACCTCCTGATCTGATAAGAAACTACTGAACCAATGAATGGAGGCTCGAGAGATGGTTAAGAGTACTTTCTGTTCTTGTGGTGGACCCTAGTTTGGTTTCCAGTATATCAGACAGCTCACAGCTATCTGTCACTCAAGTTCCAAGGGAAGCCCCCTCTGACTTCTTCAGGCACCTGCATACATGTAGAACACATACAGACCAGTAGGCATACACACATGCACAGAAAATAAATAATTCTCAACAAAAGAAATCACTGAATATTTTAACATTTTTATACAGACATATATGTATACTTTTAGATTTAGTGTTATGTGCGTGTGTGTATTTCTAGTTAGTGGCTTAAGAAGGAAGTGTCTGTTTTGCTATGTTCATATTTTCAAGTTATTTCCTTTATGAAAGAGAGACAAATTAGCAAGGTAAAATATAACAAACTATAGGAAAAAAGTAAGTGGTGTTGCAGAAGACATGTGTTTGCCTTGTTCACATAGGTAATTCCCCATTCAGTCTTATTAATAAGCTATATGCATGACTTAAATATTTTCCTTAAGTTTGATTATTTTACTTGTTGGCTTATGCTTGTGAAAAAATATTAGCATATTAGGGTAATAATAAAATATATTGCCTTAGACAAAGGATTTTACTTTTATTATATTGAAAGTTCTTCAGGTTACATAACTACAGGTATAGGTTCAGTCTTTGTATACAGCTTTATGGTGGTTATCCTTAAACTGAGCACACTTACTTATTGTGGCAGCATTTTCTTCTTCTTCTTCTTCTTCTTCTTCTTCTTCTTCTTCTTCTTCTTCTTCTTCTTCTTCTTCTTCTTCTTCTTCTTCTTCTTCTTCCTCCTCCCCCTCCTCCTCCTCCTCCACCTCCCTCCACCCCAATTTCAAAGTTATCAGGATGGAGTAAAAAGGGCAGGGCCTTTGGAATCAGGGAAACCTAGATTGGACTTCTCATTGTGCTAATTTACCTGGTTATCTTGGGCAAGTTATTGGCCTCTCTGAACTCTGTCTTATTTCTCTCTTGTGAAGTTGGTGTGAGATTAGCTAAATCCCTCTGAGGCTTGTTGGAAGTATTAATTAAAAATAAATGCATGCAAGAAACACACTTGTCCATGGCAATAATATCAGGAATCTGTAGTGGTTAGAGAATGATACAGGATCATTGATATGCAATTGTTAATATGCTAAAGGGAGAAAGTGAAACTGTAATTTGGGCAAGAAACTGTAATAATATGCAGAGGAGCAGGAGGCTACCTCATTTGCTAGAATACTGTTTGTTTATTCATTTCTCAAAGATATCACAAAGTCTGCGAATATTTATTTAGTCCTGCTCCCAATAGCCTTTCTAATAGGGAATTATTTGGGTACAACGAAAGACATTTGTAAATGCGGCTGATAAGACTGCCATTGGACAAGGAGTGTTTTGTTGGACACAAGAATTCTATTATCCCTGGCTTCAGTTGTCAAGTGCCCCGGGAACCCAGAATTTATGGTAGCTGCACAATGGGCCTTTCAGGGCCCAGCGAAAGAGCTGTGAGATCCTGCTCCATGGCTTTTCAGGGCTTCTAATCTTTTTATCAGGCCAGGACAATGCCGGATTCAGCTGCTGCCTGAGCCTCCTGACTGTCCATTGGCCATCAGGTATTGTGCGGTAATTACCATGGCGACAATGGACTCTCTTCTACGCCTGTCCATCAGTCCTTTATAAAACAGCAAAGGTTGTCACTTTGTATTAGGTGCTTCTAAAGGCATGGCTTACTTAGGAAAATGACTAAAGGGACATGAAGATAATTGTGTTAAAAGATTCATTTAAAAGAGTGCTGTGTCAAATCCATTTGGAGCCCAGAAACTTTTTGTGTTTGGCTTCTTGTAGTTGCAATTACTTTGGGGGCATCATCCCATGATTCTATAGGAGAGGAACAAGCCTGGGGTACATCGGGGGGGGCATAAACTATGGATTTCTGGAAGTCCCTATACAAACATGGGAGCAGAAGTCTAAGCTCAGCCAATGAACATCACGGCACATCTTTAAAAGTCTTTGACTCTTAGTTTCATCATGTGAAAAAAATGGCGATGTTCACAGATGGATATTAGTTGCATGCTATATGATTGCTGACATGTCTACAGATGAGCTTCATGAGAAAGCAAACATACAATGAAATTTCAAACAACCATAACCATTGTAAAACCAAAATGCATATTTATCTTTTTATAATCACAGCTCATGATTATTAACTGAACTTTTCAATTTATTCTTACTACTCTTCATGATAATCCTCCAAAATTGTTATTATCTACATTTTATCTAGAGAATAGGGCCCCAGACAGTTATTACTTACCCAAACTCAATCTAGTTTTGCACAGGCAAAACCTGAACTTTCAGTCATATTTTCTCACAGTGCTTTTCCCTTTCTTCTAAAAATTCATAATTGACTGGTTTATCTTATAAAATATGCTTCACCATATGGTTTGGGGACTTTGGCAATAACAGGAAAAAAAAACACCCAGTGGTGATTATTAATGGCGCTTAATCATCACTTTGACAATGTTGAGAACATGTAACACTCTAGAAAGCCGTAAGTTCCCATCTGTAGATGCCCGGAGTGTGCTGCACTTCTGCTGCTTGCTGAGCAAGAAAACCACAGAGCAGGATCGGCCACGTGCCTCTACTCATTGCTTCTAGACCATAGTAAAGCGTAGTCCCAGCAGCCGCTTCACAAATCTGTGTTTTTACCGCTTTAGATGACATACAAAAGCTTAATCATCATTTGTTTTGATTGACTGTGCTGCCAACCATCTTCAGATCGTTGCTGCATGGATACAGCAAATGTAGAAAGTATCATTGCACACACAACAGGAACAGACATTGTTTGTTCTGAAAAGTGACTCCGATGCTGGGGCTCTTAGAACTTAGGAGGAGTGGACTTGTGGCAACTTAGTCCAGTTCTGTTACTTCCTTGCTGCCTGTGCCTGGGGATTCATTACAAAGTCCCAGTTTCTGTATCTGTAAAATGGGGTTGCACTACAATCTTCCTTGTCTGGCTTGCTCCTCTCTGTGGTTTTTCTGTCAGCACAGAGGCTGTGCTTTAATCTGTTATTGCTGTTCCTGCAGGCATCAGCTATGTCACTGCCATCAAATGTAGCTTTTAATTAAATCTCTATTGTTCTATTTATCAATAAAACTCTGGAGAGTCAAAGGCTGGGTTGAAAACCTGCTAGCTCGAAGAGGTAGAGTAACAACTAGCTGACCTTATCTCTTTGTCAGCATTTTCAAAAGAGAGTACACTTCTGCTCTGCCAAAACAGAAACAACCCATGCTACACAAAGTGCCTCCTTAGGACTTCCTGTGTGTCTCTCCATTATCTTATAGACATCCTCTGACTCTCTATGATTACTTTCTGTCAATGAGTTTCTAACTTGACCTCCTGACCCAAGGTTGATTTTATTTAATTATTGCAAGCACAAACTTGGGGTTCACATTGTGGTCAAATATCCCACAACGACCCTCTATGGCAATAATTTCTTTCAGCCCTTGTTCTAGATATGATTTTGTGCTCACAGTATACAGGGACTTAGTTCCGAAGATAACAATGTATGCATTGATGAGTAAATGGAAAGGGGTTACTTTAATATATTCTACACACAATTTCATCCACCCTTTACCATCGCAATGTGATTGGTTTTTATCAATGTAATGTTGATTATATATGTGCTTTTAGCATAAACTCTGTCTTGTTGAGCTTATATTTTAGAAGAGGGCCTTTACTAGAAATGGCTCAGTTATTAGGGGTCCTTCCTGCCCTTGCAGAAGTCAGGTGTTCAGTCTCCATCAGAACTCCCTATAACTACAATTCCAAGGTAGTAACGGTCTTTTGTGCCATTTACCAGTCTCTGCAGGTACTCCCCCATGTCCAACCCATACACAGACACATAAATACATGCATACACAGACACACGAACACACATACACTTAAACACATAAAAATAAAGTCTTAGAAGATTATAAACAGAGTTGTTTTGATTTGCATTTCCCTGATGGCTATGGATGTTGAACATTTCCTTAAGTGTCTTTCGGCCGTTTGAGATTCTTCTGCTGAGAATTCTCTGTTTAGTTTTGTAGCCTGTTTTAAATTGGGTTATTTGGAATTTTGATGTCTAATTTCTTGAGTTCTTTATATATCTTAGAGATCAGTCCTCTATCTGATGTGGGATTAGTGAAGATCTTTCCCATTCAGTAGGGTGCCTTTTTGTCTTATCTTATACCAGTCAGAATGGCTACGATTAAAAACACCAATGATAGCTTATGCTGGAGAGGATGTGGAGTAAGGGGAACATTCATCCATTGCTGGTGGGAATGCGTACTTGTACAACCACTTTGGAAATCAGTGTGGCAGTTTCTCAGAAAATTGGGAATCAACCTACCCTAGGACCCAGCAATACTACTCTTGGGTATATACCCAAAAGATTCTCAGTCATACTACAAAGACATTTCTTCAACTATGCTCATAGCAGCATTATTTGTAATATCCAGAACCCGGAAACAACCTAGATGCCCCCAGCCTAAAAATAGATAAAGAAAATATTGTACATTTATACCTTAGTGTACTACTCAGTGTTAAAAAACAATGACATCTTGAAATTTGCATGCAAATGGATGGAACGAGAAAAATCCATCCTGAGTGAGATAACCAAAACCCAGAAAGATGAACATAGTATGTACTCACCTATAAATGGATGCTAGCTGTAAAGCAAAGGATATTGAGCTTATAGTGTATGATCCTAGAGAAGCTAAGTAACAAGGTGGACCCTAAGAAAAACATACATAGATGTACCTGGAAAGGGGAAACTGACAAGATCACCAGACAAAATTGGGAGCATGGGGATGTGGGGAATAGGGAGGATCAAAGGGGAAGATGAGGGGAGAAGGAGAGGAGTAATGAAAATTTGAGAGAACAGATAGTTGAGATGGAGGAAGGACAGAGATGAGAGCAAAGAAAGAGATATTTTGATTGAGGGGGCCATTTTGGGGTTAGCAAGAAACCTGGCACTAGAGAAATTCCCAGGAACTCACAAGGATGACCTCAGCTAAGACCCTAAGTGATAGAGGAGTGGGTGCCTGAACTGACGTTGCCCTGTAGTTAGACTGATGAATATCTTAAATCTCACCATAGAACCTTCATCCAGCAACTGATGGAAACATTGGAGCACTGGACTGAGCTCCCAAAGTCCAGATGAATAGTGGGGAGAGTGAAAATATGAGCAAGGAGGTCAAGAACATGATGGGTACACCCACTGAAGCTGTTTACCTGAGCTAATGGGAGCTCACCAACTCCAGCTGGACAGGGAAGAAAACAGCATAGGTCCAAACTAGTCACTCTGAATGTGGATGACAGCTGTATGGCTGGAGCAGACAGCTGGGCCACTGGCAGTGGCACAAGGATTTATCCCTACTGCTTGTAGTGCCTTTTTGGGAACCTCTTCTCTTTGGATGGATACCTTGCTCAGCCTAGATACAGTATGGAGGGCCTTCAACCTTCACCAAAGCAGTGTGCCTTACCTTCTCTGAGGAGTGCATGAATGGAGATGGCTTTGGGGGTTTAGGTGGAAGGATGAGGAGGAGGGGAGGGAATGGGAACTGTGATTGATACGTAAAATAAAAAAGATTGTTTTCTTTTAAAATAAATAAATATATAAATAAATTAAAAAACAGAACAAAAAACAGAAAAGCAAACAAACAAAAAACCAAAAACAAACAAAAAAAAGAAGACTATTCACACATGGTAATCTATAAGTCAAGGCATTAGTTTTAGGTATCTGGAAAATAAAGACATGATTGTGTGTAAACCAAACTTTCACTTTAGGTTCTTTTAGACACTACTTCAATTGGCTATCAGTTCATGAAATTGGATAGGTAATATTGCATAAAGGCTTGAAAAGATCAAAAGTTAAAATTGATATCTTCATTCACGTGTCTGGGACACATAGAGATAAGAAGGTGTTCTCTCTCTCTCTCTCTCTCTCTGTGTGTGTGTGTGTGTATGCATCTCCCTCTCTCTGTCTATATTGACTGCTTCACAGTTTAAATAAGGCATACTTACCTCAGAATCTGGAGAATAAGTAGTTCCACTTTTCACTGCTCTCTCATGTAGCAGAAATATAGACACAGAAGGAAGAGAGAGAGAGAGACAGAGAGAGAGAGAGAGAGGAGGACATGCCTTACATTTTTACTTTACATGGATGCTAGTCTCACCAAGGGAGCCCTACTTGCACCTAAGTATCTCTCAAAGGAGTCCCCAGCCTTCAAACACTATTTCATTGATTTGGGGACAGGGTCACAAACTTTCAACCTAAAAGATTTTACTCGGTTTTTCAATTCATGTCCTTTTCATATGCAAATATAATCATTCCATGTGAGCAGCTCCTTAAATTTGTTTTAACACTAATTTTACATTTTTATTGAAAATAGATTTTTTTCATACAGTATATTCTGATTATCATTTCCTTTCCCTCAGTTCTTCCCAGATTCTTCCTATATACCTACCCACCCAAATCTACACCCTTTTCTTCTCTCTCATCAGAATTTAAAGAGGCATTTTAAAAAAGATAAAATAAAACAGATGAACCAGAATAGGAAAAAAACAAACAAAAACAGAAGTAAAAGTGCCCAAAGAAAAGCTCAAGGAACACATATAGATACAGAAACACAGAAACAGAGAAATGTTTTTATACCCATATCCAGAAATCCCATAAAAACACAAAACCAGAAACCACAAAATATACTCAAAGGCATGTGAGGCAAAACAACAATAACAACAAAAGTTTTTATGTGGCATTATGGAAAAGAACCTCCAAAAATACCATTGTGTTCCTTTTTCCTTGGCCATCTACTGTTAGGCACAGAGCCTAGCCTCAGAAATGGCTTGTGTTCCCAATGAGAATTTTTAGAGAAAGCTATTATTTCATTTGTGACTGGTTATCGATTGGAGATAACGTCTGGATTGAAGATAGGGACTAATGTCCACTTCCACTTTCAGAGATGGGACCCATCTGTCACAGACCTGTGCAATTGCTATCCGTGTCGCCACAGTTTCTGTGAGTTCATGTGTGTGGGTCCATCTGTATTTTGAAGACCTTTTTTTTTTTCTTGGCATCCTCATGTTCTCTGGCTCATATAATGTTTCTAACTTACCTTCCTCAGGGTTCTCTGAATCGTAAGTAGTGACAGGAGTGGGGTAGCATTAGTTTTAAAGTTTCATCTCATCTAAATTTTGTCTATATCAAACATGAAAGAATCACATTGAAGCCAAAACCCGTGTAGCTATAATTTTTGAGACCCAAATAAATTATGTGCTTCCATGATATGATGTTGGAAGGCATAGGGTGAATGGGCATTCTCATTCCAAGAGGAAGAAAGTAATGAAGTAAGATTACTTATGGAGAATACTTATGGAGGGTCAAGAAAAAGTGGCTTCAGTTTAAAATCTCTGTACTTTAGATCTATTGCAGCAAAGACCTCTCCTCTGGGGTTCACTTAATGTCAGTTAATTGGTTATGTTAGTCTGGTTGAGATCCAGATCCTGAAATCTAAAGATGTGATTTATTGGTGGCAACATTTTTGCTGCCTGGCTAATTTGGGTCTCCTGGTTGCCTCATCAGCTCCATGTTGTATGAATGCCTCCATGTATGTTCAGGATAAGCCCAGGACTACCTGTCCTTGGAACCCTGAGAATCTTACACAGTATGACAATTTTACTGTTCTTGTTGATATCCTCTCTTTAGCCACGTGCTAGGAGCACATTTTTGAAGATTTATAATTCATCTGCCTTCTTTCAGTGAGGATTTTCTTCGTTTTGTCTGTTTTATTTTGTTAGAATGTGTTGTACTAAGGAGATATTGTATAGAGAAAGGAAAAGTAGACTTTGAAATAAACATAGTACAACAAATAGCTAAAAAAGATTTTGATTAAGGTCCTCATGCAACCTGAGTTGGCCACAGAAAGCCAACATCCTAGAGATGAAGGACGTTCACGAACATCTGTAGGCTGCAGTCTTAGGGATGCTTGGCCAGTCAGCATCTTCTTGTGTGCAGTGCCTCAGTTTTTAAAGATGACAGCTGTTTAAACACTCCATATACTTTTCTCCATTCATTCAACTAATATATGAACAGCTGCTGTGAGATAGGGAAAGTGTTGAACACTTCAGTAGATAAAAAGTTCAATCAGACCAACATGTAGGCAGAACACAGCTCCTCCCACAGAGAAAATCCAGATTTTGTTGTAGTGAAGAGGAAATGCAAGCCTGATGAAGACTGGCATGCATGCTCAGCTCTGTGCTCTGATCTTCTTGAAGGTGAACGGCTATTCTCAACACCCATGCTTCCTTGTTGTTCTTGAGTAGACCATCCCATGAGAACCAGTCTCCTCCAGAAACCTGTTTCTCACTTTAGGAGGGAATGCCTGCCTTTGAAGCAGAGTTTACATTGATTAGAAAATGGTCTCTGAATGATTTCAATCTCTCCTGCAGGGGTTATCGCTATTTCTAGAGCAAGTGGATGTGACATTCACAGCACAAGCACTTGGGCAGTCCCCCAGATTCACCTTGTGATCAAAGCACTAAACAGAGATGTGGTTAATCACACTGTCCTGGTAATTCTAAATCTGCAAGTTTCACATACTACTGTAATAGCTTACTTATATTTTCATTGTATACCTAGGCTATGTTCTTTGAAGAGAAATGTCTAACTTATGCCACTGTCTATCCCCAATATAAAGTATGGGTCATTTTAGTAATTTCTACTACATCTATATTACTAATGATGCTTCTCTTCTGTATCTTTTCTTTCAGAAATCACTGTGCTTTTGGCTTTGTGGACCTGTGAAGACATTCATTTCTCTTGTTATCGGCTGAATGACCAATCAGATGGGTGGAGTATGTTATAGGAATTGGCAGCAAGTGTCCAATGGGTGAAGAAGGTAAGCTGGGCCAGCAGTACTGAGGGAGTGTCAAGTTACTATGTCTGTGAAGGTGGGAGTTATGTCTACCACTTACAGTGCTTATGTCTGGCTTGAGCTGGAATTTCACTAACCCTAAAGTGGAATTTTAGAGGAAGAGAAATTTGTCTCTTTGGCTTTAAGAAGGCAACTTTTCAATGACGTTTTTGTTGGGTTCTCTTTGTTGTGTACCCGTTAGGTGCCAATCTGCAGAGGACAAACTTTTTGATTGAATCTGGTATGGAAGAAAGGAGAAAAACTAAAGACAGTAATTCTGCAAAGAGGACATGTCTGGACAGACTGATTAAGTTGATTGTTGTGCTGCATTTTTGTCCTTTTTGTCCTTTGAGAGGAATTCTCAAGATAAAAACAAGGTGGCTTGCATTCTGTAGAAAAAGAAAAATAGAGAGAAAGAGAGAGAGAGAAGGAAGGAAGAAAGAAGGAAAGAAAGAAAGGAAAGAAAAAGAAAGAAAGAAAGAAAGAAAGAAAGAAAGAAAGAAAGAAAAAAAAGAATTTGCTAGGCGACTACAATGTTTATACCTCAAAAGCTCAAAAGCCAGAGAAGCTCAGTCATGAGACAGGAGGTCAGATTTTAATGCTAAGCCCAGCTCTGCTGTTCTCTGACTGAATATCTTTAAGCTAATGAGTTCTTTCATGAGACAATACAGTGATTAGATCCTGAGTCTCTGACAGTTCTTAAGATTTATACATTTCCAGATCCATTTACCTTCATCCTATCTATTCAGTGGTGGCTGACACCATTTCTACAGGCCTTTATGTTGGTTAGAAATTTGTGTTTCAGATATGGTCTCACTGGGTAGTCCCGAGTGGCCTGAAACTCGTTGTGCAGACCAGGTTGGTCTCACACTCATTAAGATCCACCTCTGTCTTCTGAGTATTGGGATCGAAGGTGTGCACCACCATGCCTTACTTCCAGATAGAAAATATAACTTTAATTCTTTTGCCATGACTTGTTTCTTTCTGGGATTCTAGATCTATCTATCAAAATGTCTGTGTCCACTGTGGATACCTACATATTCCAGAAGGTATATGCATACAGGCTAAATGAAAGTCACATATTTTCCTCTAATCCTTCACATTTCAGTGGGAGAACAACTGCTTAGCCAGACTAGACACACAGGACATATCTGTACGTCTCTCAGTCCTTATTTTTTACAGTAACTGATTCTAGTAGATTCCTAAATGTACTAGTTTCAATTGCTCCTCAATTATTTTTTGTTCATTTATTCCAACTGACACTATCCAATGCAAGGGGAATTCTTCCCTAATATTACTGATCTTTTGGCCTCCCTAGCTGTCTTTCTTCATCAACTCTAGAAGTTTTCTGTCTTCCATATATACCTTGAGAAGTGTTTCTAAGTCCCTATATTATGCTATCCGTCTGGTTCATCCCGTTAAAGACAGAGCTATGAATTAATTATCAGCTTCTTAAGAGACTTTCAGAATTCTTTAATAAGAGAGCCACCCTTTCACCTGCCAGACTCACGTCTCTGCTATCCTTCCTGCACACCCACTCTGTTATTAGCTTCCTCCCACCCACGAGCTATCCATTAGGAAACAGACTCATTTCCCCCAAACAATAACATTTCTCTTCTTTTTATTATATCTTAGCTTCGACCTCATTTTCCCTAAAAAGATTTGTTTACTTGTTTGCTTTCATTTTTTATTCCCTAAGATCAAATCATCGTTGTTTCTTAGACAATCCTTCAGTGGCCAGGGATTACACCATCCGCAGTAATCTCACATCAGGTCACAACTGTCAGTATACAAAACACTTTTCTAGTCACTGTGATCAAACAGAAACACCTCACAGGAGGACAGACTTCCGTTGGCTGGCTCGTTGTTTTGGGAAATTGAGTTCACTGTGGTTGGGCGGGTGGAATGTAGAACAGGTCCTTCACAGCACAGATGGATGAGATGGATTCATGAGGGAATGGGGGATTATAAAAATTAGCTAACTGGCATTGCATGCTTGCACTGTGTCAGAAGCATGCTGTCTATAGAAGTATCACTCCCTTAATCCTTCCTTTGTGCAGTGGCTATTATTATTATTTAAAATTTTAAATGAGAAAACTCGACCTTACAGAGGATAAGCAGCCCACTACAATATGCTGCACCTCTTTATCTTTTTAGTTTGCATCAGTGGAACATCTGACTTTTTCTATAGCCGTGCCTTTGGCCAACCTCTGTCTTCCTTTCCTCTGAATGGTCTGCTAGATTATGGGCAAAAACATTTCCTCTACATAAGGCTCCTTCTTAGTTTAGTCCTGCAAAACTATTGTTTAAAAGACAGCCATCTAGCCACTGTGTGTGCAATGTGTAAGTCTTTGGATATTTTCAGGATCTTTTTTTGTCCCATATATTAATGAGAATCAATTAATATAATCCCTGTTTTGGGAGGGAATTTCCATTTGAGAAATCTTCAAACTTTTCTCCCATGCTCTGGCTAACAGTTGATAGGGAAACAAAGACACAAACAGAACCACAGTGTGTGAAAGACTCAGCACCAGAACCTAAGTTGCACCTCCCTGCCAAGCACCAACCTGACTGGGAAATTGCAAGGCTGGCATGGGCTGCCCTGGTGTTGGCATCTTCCATGTTCCTTTGCTCTGATGCCTGGTTCGGCAGGTGGCCTGCATTCCTCTGTGGTTATACCTGTGAATGCTGATCATTTTGTTTCGGCCAAGGCTGATGGGCCTCTTCATTTTATCAGCCCTCTAAATTCTTCATTAGGGTGTGGTAATGACATTTCCTATTTTTCCAGATAGTGGGTGTAGCAGCAGGCCGCTTGTTTGTCCCAGCCACCCAGAACCAAAATAACCAATCAGAAACTATATTATTTAAAACACTGCTTGCCCCATTAGTTCTAACTTCTTTTTGGCTAACTCTTACATCTTAATTTAACCTATCTAGTAATCTGTGTATCGTTACCTGGCTGTGGCTTACTGGCAAGATTCCAACCGGCGTCTGTCTCTGGCAGGGTTACAAGGCTTCTCTCTGACTCTGCCTCATTTCTCCCAGCATTCAGTTCCATCTTCCCTGCCTACCTAAGTTCTGCCCTGCTATAGGTCCAAAGCAGTTTCTTTATTCATTAATGGTAATCACAGCATACAGAGGGAAATCCCACATCAAGTGGGGACAGGTAGCCTGAGGTACTGATGAAACAGTCAAAAGTGAAAATCTGCTAGGTCTTTTTTTCCTCCTAGAGATTAAACACAGCCCAGCCTTTTCTTTGGGACTTTCCATAGCTCTTTTAATCCAAGGAGAGGAAGCAAAATATTCTTATGCTTTCATAAAAATCACTGAAACCAAGGAGACTGCTACTCACAAGTTACTAAAAAATTAAAAACCACCACCACAACAACAACAAAAAGCCATGACACAAATGGAATAGACTCTTGGACTTTTCAGGGCTGTGTTCTGATTTTAAGGAAAGGACTTTTACGTCTCAGGGGAGAAAACAGCTTGTCAAAGCTCATCTTCTGGGAAGAACAAAACAAGACAAAAAACGAGCTGGACTCGACTTAGTGTCTTAACTTGGGTGGCTCAGATGAATCTAGAAATGTGTCCATTGCTTTTCTACTGATTGCTAGTACGTGAGGATTTTAGCGTTTCTTGATCAGGGCCCTGCAATTTGCCACAAACACAGGTAGAGATGAAAATGACATTTTCCCTCTTGAAATGATGCTTGCATCCAAGGAGATCTGTGTGATGTACTCAGATCCGAGTGGCAAGGAAAGACGAGAGACTTTCAGCACGCGGTAGAGACAGGGGCAGAGGAACAGCTCTTAGATCAACCTCTTGGGAAATTCCCTGGAGCTTTCGCTTCCATCCCTAGCCTATGTGTAGCTCAGGTAGTCACTGCAGCTCACCAGAGGAATTCCCCAGGCAGCTGCAGGATATATGTCAGCCCTGCAACCCTGCTGGGTATTTAATAGAGCACTGGGGCCTGCAAATGAATGTTTAGGAGGAGCAAAAGGGAAATGTCCTTTGCAGAAGAGGTGTACAAGTGCACTGACACCCTGCTGAGCAACAATCAGCAGGGACTTCAGGTCACAGGTCACCCAATTATTTCTCATTTGCATAGAAGTCAATTCCAGAAAGCTGCTTGGAGGGCAGCTCACTTGGGCTGCCAAACCCACAGACTCTGAATTGTCAGTGACAGCTCTAAATGCTGGCAGTCCATTCCTGTGTCCTATGTGCCTGCTGGGGCTGTCGGTGAATGTCCATTTCCTATTTCAGGATGTAGGCTACCATGGAGAAGAAGGAGGCCAGGTTTCTATCTGAAGTCAGTGTCACTGGAATCATAAACAGACACTTCATTCACTTGTGGACCACATACTGCAGCTCTTTGCTATGTGTAATGTGACAGCCACTCCCTGATTCAAGGATCAATTGCACGATGCTCTTATGGGCTTGGTGAAGTGAATATTGAATATCTCATCCCTCGTTGAATGCCAGTCTAAAGGATGAGCTTACACCAAAGTGCAAGTGCTTTGTCTTGCATTATTTAACTCACAACACACAAAAGGACCATTTTTAAACAATAACTGGGTGGTGTTTATTGACCATTGTTATAAGGCAGGATCAGTCTTACATGGTTTGCAGTTATTATCTTGTTTGATGTCACCAAAACTTTGACAGATGTCTTAGGGGCTCTGATAGATGAGGATACTGAGGTCCACAGTAGCTAAAGCACTTGCAGAGGGCCTCATAACTGACCTTGGAAGGGTTGTATCGCTGCCCCTGTGCACATCAGTGTGGTATCTCATGGTCATCAGTTTGCCTCTTCTAAGTCAATTGTGCCCTGCTTATCAGTCTCAATCAACTTGTGTGTGAGGAAGTTAGAGGGTAATATTTTGGTATAGTCATATTTCAAAACTCCATCATGGATTTAAAAGTTTCATAGTGGGTTTTAGCACCAATATGGTTCTTGGGAGAGGGAGTTGTTATTCATCAACCAAATCACAGATGAGACATATTTTTTAATCTTGAACTAGGTACTGAGCCTGACATAAAAAATCAGTGTTCACACAGTGAAGCTGAAATTGTACCTGGAAAGGACCTTGCTCTGCATTCTGTTGATCAAGTAGGGCATGTAACCAAGACACAGTCATATCTATAAATGCTTCACAGAGAAGGGCTAACTCTGCTAGACAAATTCAGAAGAGGCTTCAGCGAGGGAGATGGTCATTGGGTTTATTGAGCATGGGTAGGTATGACTAGGAGGAGATGAGGAAATGCTTGCCAGGTAAAGGGACTGCTGCTATAGAAGTTCAGTTAGCCTTAGTCAAGACTAAAATATGCCATAAATTGCTTATGTGTAAACAAATAAGATGATTGAATAAATGGGATTTAAAATCAAAATGAAAAACTTGATGTTCAGAGAACACTTGTCCAATATGTGTGTTTTAATTTCCATCCCTGTAGGCTACCACTATGTTTAGTTTGATACATGAATGTCCAGAGACTTTCTAAGCAATTACAGGGACATACATTAAAATAATCATTTATGTTAACGGAGGCACCCAACTGCTGTCTCCTGCATACTGTCCTGCATCACAGTTAAAATAAAAATGTTTCTTTCTTCTTTTAATTGTACTTGTTTGGATTAAAACATTTCTGTTTGCTTTTATTTTTTAATTTTTATTTCGAGGCATGGTTTCTCTGTATGTCTCTGACTGTCCAGGAACTTTGCTTTTTCTGGCCTCATCTGTTTGCTTTTAAAACATTTCAAACCCAAGGAAGAATTTAAAAAACAATACAATAAACCATCACGAACATTTCACCTAGAGTCCCTGACTTATAAAAGTCATTTGGTTGTATTCTATGTAGTGGTTTTATAAATTATCACCCTAAATCAGGATATTGATTGCACGCCCGTATATAGTCAACAAGTGAATGAAGTGTCTGTTTATGATCCCAGTGACACTGGCTTCGGAATCCTGGTCTCCTTCTCCATGGTGGTCTCCATGGTGGTCTACATCCTGTTTCCTTGCTCTTACAGAAAGAAATACTCTGATGCACTGCTAAATAAGAGCGTATTTCTTGACCTGCTAAAAGTAGTTTATCCACCCTGGGAATACAGATGGAAAGAGAAGACGATGGCTTGGTACCTTGATCTTTAGGGAAGAATTTGACCCTGACTTAAATGATCATCAAGGGCAACCACTTGGGGAAGGAGGGTATGTTCTCTGTTTGCTGTGCTTGTATTGTGTGCTCACTGGTCCAGAGAAGCAACAGAGAGTTCAGTTGAAACCAGATCTCTTCCGTTTCCGACAAACAGTCATTTAGATGGCATTATCTTTCTGTTCTGCTTGTCAGAGTCAACATGGCATTTTCAAGGCTGGTGTGGATTTCCCTCCTTTGAAAGATCAAAGCATCTGATCATTGCTCGAGTTATCTGTGTACTTCCTTTATGTGTTACATAGCAAGGGATACTGTGCATGCAAGGTAAGAGAAACTCTGAATACTGCGGCAGGCAGGAAACAGTCTCAAAAGCCAATGTGACAGGGTTTTGTAGGCATGTGATCTAGATCTAAAAGGATTTTTCTCAGGTCCTCATTCATTGTTTCTCTCAGCCAACAAGTCCCGAAAGCCTTCAGGGCACACTCTTTTATGATCTTTGCCAAGATATAGTTTTGTGTGTGTGTGTTTTCTAAGTGGATTCCTTTCAGGAGATGAAAGCGAGACAAAAAGAAATATCTCAGTTGAAAAAGCAATTGAATCTGAGCACAGTGGGGTGGGATTTCAAAGAATAATATCCTTGACATCCATTAACTAACTCACTTATACATTAACACACATGTATTGGCTGCTTACTCAAGCTATTTATGTGAGGACCTGCCAGTAAGCTCATAATGCTTCCTATAATAAGGAAACTCATAAACCTAAGCAGGCATCCTTTGTTACCTTTTTTGGCCTAACTGTTCCCTTAGGATGGGACCTATATGACATTTCAGCTATCCCTAGATAGTTTCAGAGGAAACTAAGCCTTTGCTCATCTGTCCTCCCTGGTATCACATGGTTCCTAAACCACAAGATTATCTGTCCCTCTAGAGGCTGTTAACCCAGATTACCCTGTGCCCTTTAGCGAACTTAGAGCTCAAGGCAATGAGAGAAGAAAGGACAGGGAAAGAAAGGTAACAAGCCATATTAAATCTGCCACAAATTTGTTGTGTCCGTGGAGGATCCAGAAGGTTACAGTAAGACACCTGGCAGATGCCTCCATTTGGAAACTTTAGAGAAATTTTGAAGGGGCCAGTGAGTTCACCCCTTTGAGAGGCTCTGAATTTTAGTCTCGGAGAAGCATGCCAAATGCTGTTAGGTTGCCATAGTAACAGTTCCTATACTTTTTATTTCACAGGAAAAAGCATTTTAAAAATACTGGTTGCATACATGCAAAGCCTCTCCAAATCAGTCTGGCAGATTTCCCTAGCATCATACTTCTACCCATTACAGGTATCATGCTGGATCTCTTGACACCCCTAACCACATTTTCTAATTTGCACTTAATAAACAGACCTAGGATGTGGGATTCCCCTCCGTATGCTTTGAATACCACTGGTGAATAAAGGACTACTTTGAGCCTATTGCAGAGCAGGGCAGAAAGAGGTAGGCAGGGACAACTAAACTGAATGCTTGGAGGAATAAAGAAGAGTTAGGGAGAAGCCATGTAGCCCCGCCAGACATAGGCGCCAGAACTTTAGCTGGTAAGCCACAGCCATGTGGTGATAAACAGATTAATAGAAATGAATTAAATTAATATGTAAGTGTTAGCCAATAAGAAGCTAGAGTTAATGGGCCAAGCAGTGATTTAAATAATATGGTTTCTGTGTGATTATTTCAGGTCTAAGTGGCTGGGAACAAACGAGCAGCCTCCTCCTCCAACAGACCTAGGCATGTACCTATGTAGTAGATTGCTTTTCTGGCATGCACAAGGCCCTGGAATTAATCTCCAGGATTATGATTTCCCTGAAAAAGATTGGAAAAGATTTTAAAAGACTCATATTCATTGGCCTAAGTCATGTGCATTATTCTTGAGCAGTGAAAGACAAAGCATGTGGCTTGAACAGTTTCTCTTTCTGCAATGCTTGAGGCTGTACCACTTTCCTGGCACCGGCCTTCACACCACTGCAACACAGGGCTAGCCAAATGGCTGGTGCTCAGGATCTAATAACATTAATCCAACTTTTTTTCTCCTTGGTGTATCTTCCCTGAACTGCAGTGTGGTTTTTGTCATGCATATTGGGTCTAGTAGCTTTAGTTTGGGGCATAAGCTTTAGAAGCTTGCACGCTTTCACAAGATATGTTGCCAAGATTATTGTCTGCTATGTTAGATTGATATGAGTCCTACATCTACTCTATATCATCTCCAGAAGCCTCCATCCATCCTACCATGTAACCTTCTACCCACAACATGTTGCTTGTTGTCCCTGAACCTCTATGAGGCTGTGAATTCAATGTTCCTACTCCTATGCCACACCTATGACCTTCTCCGTACCCATTTTTCTAGGTTTGAAGATAAAATCCTCCCTTCTATATAGGGATTGCAGATCCCCGAGATAGCTGACCACCCTGTTCACAGAGATCTTGGTCCTTCAGAATCTTACTAAAGTTTCATAGATCCTTTCACTTCATGGACTATTTTATCCATTAAAATCCTGAAATAATGGTTTAAAACAATTTTGGCATAAAAATGAATATAATTTTCTACTTTAGAAGTTAATTTTCTTGTTATTACTTTTGCCGTTAGATTTTCACCATAACTACAGGTAACACCCTGTTGCTAAGGATACCTCATACTTATGTCCATATACTAAAGACATGGAGCAATCAATATGAAACTTGCTTGGACATTTCCTACCTGCGTGTCAGTTTTCATAGCACTGGAAAGTGCAGTGCAGGAAGCTAGAGCTATGACACAACTGCTCTACCCAGTGCTGGATGCGAGCACAGTTGGGGTCTAGAATCTCCAAACTTTCCTCACACAGGAGAATCTTTCTTTCCAGAGGAATGGATGGGTAGGTTTCCCTTGTGCCAGCGGATGGCCCTGTACCCACATCCATCCATATAAGAAAGGACTAACTAAATATAGTGAGTTATTAAAGTGAACAAACAACAAACATCTAACAAACCCGGTGTAAGTGTTAAGTTGTATAATAATAAATAATTTTATATTTCATATTTCCTTCTGACTTTAAAAGAAATTAGAACCTTTTTATAGA
Organism: Ondatra zibethicus; assembly: GCA_004026605.1. NCBI lineage: Eukaryota > Metazoa > Chordata > Mammalia > Rodentia > Cricetidae > Ondatra > Ondatra zibethicus. The sequence goes on along the minus strand of PVIU01002518.1, from coordinate 70,493 downwards.
TCTGTAAGAGACTATGAGCCCTGGTGCTATGGTTAATGTGTCTAGTGGAGAAGTCAGTACTGATGTTCCTTTGTTAAGCCACTGTCATTTAATTTTCTTCACATCTGCAAGGTTTGTGAGAATAGCCTTTGGGCATTGAATATCATCACATCTGTTGGGGTATATGTTCATGTTTGCTTGGTGAACAGGTTATGAAGGCATGAGACATAGTCCCTAGCCATCTAACTTTCTACTACTGTTGGTTTTGGCAGACTAAACTTTAGGATAATGGTTTTAAACTGACTTTTCAAAGGGACAGAATTTGTTCTTCATACTAATGGCTTAGCCCTTAAAAGTTGGCAGTGCATGTCCTGTAAACTGTCCATTCTAGTTAGTTGAATTGGCACTATTTATCTCATTCATCCCATTACATGGAAGAGCAAACTGAAGGTGAGAAGGGTTGAGCATATTATAAAAGCAGAGTTACACCTGTACAGGGTCCAATACAATATATAATATGCAATTAAGCCAGAATCTAATATTTATCTCTCTCTCACAAAACAGCATTGGTGTTTCTCTCAAACTAGGCAACAACTAATCCAAATTAAGGCAAAAATTATTTCATTTTTCTTTATCTTGTCAGTACCAAGATCTCTGAGAAACTGAAGATACAAAATGAATAGAATTTCTTTCAAATTAAGTAGTAGACACATCACTTTTCATTGCTGGGGCAAACACCTTGAGATAAATCAATTAAATGGAAGGTAGTTTACTTGTTCCTCAGATCTATAGGGTTCAACACCTGACTGTCTCCATTGCTTTATACCTGTGGTGAAGCAGAACACCATGAAGGGGTACATTCTGTAGCAAAGCTCTTAATGGTGCTTGAAAAGTAAAAGAGAGAAAGGGAGGTGCTATCTCCAAACCCTGTTCAGGGAATGCCTCAGTTATCTACCTTCCTTACCGTAGAGCACACAGAGAACACCGTGAAAGGGCTCCAGTGCTTGCCATAGTGCTGCATTGGTGGCTTGATACCTAAGAGTCAGCTCTGTCACTATGTTACCCAGTGTCTCCTTCACTACAGGATTTATGGTCTTTGTTATTGGCAGAGAACTATCTTCAGCTTAGCCCCTTCAAGCCTTGCTTGGATTGTAGGCTCCATCTCACTTAGGAAGATGGCGTTTCTATTTTCTGGGCTATCACACATTGGAGCACTGATAGGGAAAGTTTTGGTAACCTCATCTCTGATCGAGATCAATTTGATGAATCATTCATCTCTAGCCCAGGGGACCACACAGGGTGATCAGAGCTACTGTGAGAGAACATCACACCTCCCATCTCTTTAAGCGTGCCCCTGCTTCTGTTGTTTCTCCTTTCCAGGTGTTGTTACCAAGAGTGCTCCCTCGGAAGAGCACCAACGTTTAATTTCATCTCAATCCAATCTGGGACAAGCTCTGTTGAGTATTGCAACAAGCCTTCTGTGTCATTGAATGAATCCATAGGATTCATTTTGTTCCATCACTGTTTTAATTGAGGACTTAATTATCAGATGCTTAGCACTGTGCAAAGAAAAAACTACAACAGTGATCAGACCCCTTGGTCATATAGAATTTAACTAATGTCCACCCTGGACACAGAGTGGAATCCTGATTCTGTGTTCTATGCCTCTTAGCAAGTGTTTTGGCTGTCTTGTCCTTTGAAGGAAGGTTAATAGAAACCTCCTATTTCCTGGGTTCTTCTCATTGTATCATAGGATAAATGTTGCATCCAAGAGATCAATATCAGTGTTGGGATGACCTTGCCATACTCTAGCCCTATATGAGGGTGCACGCTGGAGTCTGGGTTAAGGGTGTCATGGACTGCAGCAGGAGAACAGAATATGAGATAGTTATTCAGAAGGGTTTGGAGATGTGGGACTGACCTGCCAGTGGAAATCATTGCCAGGGTCAGAAATTGAAAAGATATGATGGAGCAGAAACAGATTTTAATTTAAAGTCCAGAAATATTGAATAAGGGTAGGGAATAGTTTTCCTCATAATTCTTATAATAACAATGTAAAACCATGTAATGGGATTATAGCTGAATGAGAATCAAGACAGATGCTAACTGCTGCTCATTTCCCCCTTTCTATCATTATTCTTTGCCCATCCATTAGATATAGGGCCCATTGCTGTTCAATGGCACACCCACTTCTTTACTCAGGGACTCTGCTGTTATCAGCCTTGAAAGTCTCCTTGTATAAGTAGCACTTCCTAATTGTTTTGATATTGACTTAAATGCCTCAACTTGAGAGGATCTCTGACTTCACAGAAAAGCCACAGCCTATACTCGTTATACTACTCTTCCATATTTCATCATTCCATCAAATCATTCAAATATTATCATTATTGATGAATATGTTTGTTTCCTGTCACTGTTAATAATCATGTTGTCCAAGTCACTTATGTTGTTGACAGCCCTCAAAGTTCTACATGCCTGACCTAGTCAGTGTTCTGAGGGCCAAGAGCAATGTGACCCACACCAGTTAGCTTTCTAAATACTTCTAGTTTGAACGACAGAGCAAACATAATTTTTTTTGAATGTTTCCTGTATACGGGTATAGGATTGAATGGCTGTATTGGTTCACTAAACAAAGGACCTAGAACTTGGACTCATCTGCATTTCTGGGTTCAGCAGAATCTTGGGACATTTCTGAATTCCTCCTGGATCATCAGTCAGATGTGAGTGGCAACCAGTCCTGGAACACTCCATGCCTGGGATGCCACAGGTTGCATAATTGTTTCCCTATGTATGTATTTTTGCATTAACACTGGCCTTTTGGACTTTCCTGACCTATGTCCCTGCAGGAAATATTACATCTGTAATACTGTGGGAAATTGGGGCTGACATGTAGTATGGGACCCAAAGTGGTTTCACTTGAACAAACAGAGAATAATAACCATGCACTTAAATGCTTGAGTAGGTATCAATCAGAAGAATGTTCCTATAATCCATGTTTATAAAGCCTGTTAGAGTGAATTTTTGAAATAGCACTTACACCACTTTATTCTTGACAAATGGTGTTTGTAGTCATTGAGATATTTTATTTCAATTACGTGCTGGTGTTACAGAGGGAATTCTAACAATAGCCAGGCATAAGCCATTTTTATTGTATTCCTATCACTATTCCAGTTGTTAAACTAACTGGACAGTTCATTAAGATGAAAAATTAACAACACATGTTAGGGGAAAATAATCATGGACCATGACAGCTTGTGGAGGCTTGCCTATTCAGGAATGCAGACAGATGACCAACATAATGGTCTTTGGAAGAAGTGGCATGGGCCTATTTCTCCTAACTCATGTGCTTTACCAAGCTTGTGTTCAAGGCTATGGGAAAAAAATAGACATTGTCATTGCTAATCAAGAACATTAAAAAGCTAGAGGGACTTCTGTTGTCAACTGCTGGGCATCCCAGAAAGGTATATGAGTGCTTCAAATATTTTTATTATTATTTATGCTTTTCATGTACAGGGGCCTACATATGTGAGAAGAAGGGGATCAGATCCCCTGCTGCAGCCAGCATGGCAGGAAGTTGTGATCCATCTGACATGAGTGTTGGGATAGGAACGTGGGTCTTCTGGAACAGGGATTTCCCTTAACTTGTAGTGGCATTTCAATTGTACTTTAATAAATAAAGTTTGCCTGGGGATCGGGAGAGTAAAATAGTCACACCGGTCAGCCTTACAGCCAGGCAGTGGTAATACACACCTTCAATCCCAGTAGTTACACTAGTTGCCATAGAAACTGGGCGGTGCATGCCTTTAATCCCAAATTTGCATTTCTTTAATCCCAGAACTAGAGAGGATTATAAAATGGGAGGATACAGCTCTCAGACTCAGTCTCATTCTGAGATTCCTAGGGATAGGATTGCCCTTTCAGCCTGAGGTGGAGGTAAGAGCCAGTTGCTGGCTGCTTTACTTTTCGGACCTTCAGGTTAAACCCCAGTTTCTCTGCCGGAGTTTTTATTAATCATACTTCAACTGAGCACTGTATACACATGCTATTGTTGGAAGAGGGGCTGCTTGTTCAGTCCCGGCTAGCTTAGACCCAAAATAACCACACAGAAACTATATTATTTAAAACACTGCTTGGTCCCTTAGCTTCTTATTGGCTAACTCTTACATATTAATTAACACATTTCTATTAATCTGTGTATCGCCATGTGGCAGTGGCTTACTGGCAAAGTTTCGGCATGTCTATGTTTGGTGGTGGCTCCATCACTTCTCTCTGACTCTGCCTTCCTCCTTCCATGTGATAGGCCAAGCCAATTCTTTATTCATTAACCAATAAAAGCAACACACAGACAGAAGGACCTCCCACACCATGCTGCCACTTTGGAATAATTTCCTCTGGACTTTAGGGAAGATTCTTAGGCCTAGAAGCATAGAGAGATGCCGATTAGCAATATATGTTTCTAAAACAGAAGCCTATATGTTTCTACAACTGTGAATGTTGTTTTGAGGGACAGGGACACATTAGAGAATTACATGGTGAGGGATTCATGCATTATTTTGTGAGTACTAGCAAAATCTTTACTTTCAAAAGGGAAATTTTGTGACATTTGAATATTATTTTAATCTGCAATTTTAAAGTATGTTATGCACCATACATATAAATTATGGCAAATTTTGTGACATATTCAGAGAGTTGGGATAAGTTAATACAGCCTGAAAGAATTCAGAAGTTTGACAGAGGATTTCAAATCCTTCATGTTGTAATATGGGGAAACATATATCCATTCTGTAGGTAAGGAGCCAAGGACAAGATCACTGCAACCTGTCCAAAATGCTTCAAATCTGGGACCTCATCTCTGGCCTTCAATACTACAATGTTCAAATTCTTCCTACTTTATCCCACTGGTTCCAAGAAAATACACATCCTGAATGTAGGAATAAGATCGATGGGATCAACAACCATTAGAATTTATTCCTGCAGAAAGTTCTAAGCTTTGGGAAGCTCCATCTCTTCATTTTGCTCATCTTTTCTTACAGCACCTCTTTCATTTTGATACCCCTTATATATGTACTTGCAGAGGTAAGACATTACCCAGCTTCAAAGGGATAAAAAGAAAGAGACTTTATCTGCTTTGATTTAGCCTGGTGTAGTGGATACTGGGTTGTCTTTCCCAGGTATCAGGTATCTCCTTTGCACTTCCACCTCCGTTTTCAGTACCATTTCTCTCTAAACTGTTCTATGCATCTTATGTCCCTGATGCAAGAGAAATTTTTAAGTGAAACCCTAGATGTGTGGGACTCATGGACCTTTAGAAACAAGGGTTAGCATGAGAGGGCCTGTCTGTTAACTGTCGAAGCGAGTGCTGCCTGTTTTCTCCTTTGTAGAAAGAGAAGACACTTGCTTTCATTGTAACATGCATGCATTGTAACATGCATGTCTAGATTAAAGCCACTTAAGTCATTATCTCCCCTCCATTCATGAGAAAGCTTTGATGTCATTCCCACTTTCCTAACTTCAATAAGGGTCAGGTTCTCATCCTGCCAAACAGGATGAGGATCTGAATCATGATTTGTAAACAGTGCGGTGGATCCCTTTCTTTCAAGGGGGCATTTACTTCCCTTGCACACAGAGGAACAGCAGCATCACCAGGTTTCAGCTGAGAAGTCAGGATGCATTAACCTAAGCAGTAAGATCAGAACAAAGCTCTGTTTGTGATCGGCTAGAGCTCAGTTGAGGTAGTCCCTGCTGGTTGGCTGCATTCAAGAAGCATAAATATAATTAGGTCTTCCAGAATGAAAAGGAACTGGGACTTAGCAAATGGACATTTTAAGGAGTAAACGGCCTCTTTCCCCATTTCTCTACAGTTTGGTTAGCTTTGAAGGAACTACTGAAATAGCTAACTACCTACGGATCAGTTGTTTCTCCATCACTGGTTAAAGAATTGGGACTTCCCGCAATAGGTCCTGATAATCTTGGAGCATTTTCCCATCACTGATGGGCTCAGACCTGGAGTAATGACACCTGGATTCCCATCTTTATCTCAATGAGCTACTGATTGGATAATAATAATACCTAGGTCATTGGGGGGTTTTGTAATTGTTAGAGGGAGCTTATCTCTGATATACCTAGGTCAATGCTTGCCAAAGGGAAGCCTCCCTGAACTAGAGCAGAGGGATAGTTATGGCAAGATTTAGGTGTCAAAACCATATGAGATCTGGTGTTTACAACTTTGGGATTATGTAGTAAGTGGTTGGAGTAACATATGGAATCTAGGTCACATCTGGGTTTTGAGGCATGTGTAGAAGCTATCTTAGTTCATGCTGATGGTGTAAGCCAGGTTCCTCCATGGATCGCTGACTGTAATTGTTGGATGCCATGGGCTAAAAGTTTTACTTTGTGGAAGGAAGGTCTATGAAAATGTCCTATAGACTTCAGAAGCAGCAGTATGTGTGGGGAAGGTGAGTCAGGAAAAGAGATGGTGGACCTTCCCTGGAATTTATACATGCTTCTTACTTTGTGACTTTGAATAGCTCTCTGGGAGCCACACTTTCTTTTTGCATAAAGAGAAAGGAGTGGAAAACAGTGATGGCCATCATCAGTTGGCAGTACTAAAGACAGAATTGCAGGCTTGGCACCATGAAAGAAAATGTATTTGTTTTCTCCTTCCCCAAAGTAATATAGTACTATGCATAAGAGAATGAGCTGTGGAAACATTTTATATTCATCAAATCAATTAATTTGTGACTTCAGCCAAGTAATATCACCCCATGGAGATTCCATTTTTTTGTCTTTCAAAAGGTTGTCTTTTTGCATCTGAGGCTGTAGCAAAATACCACGTTAGGGCTCAATACAGTAAAAATTTTATCTTACTGTTTGAAAATTATAACTCATATATAATGTGTTCTCAGGACTAAGATCAAGTTGCAGGTAGGCCTAGAGGACTTTGTGCCATCTGAAGACCATAGAGAAGAATCCATCATCTCAATCTTGTCCTTTGTATATCTCAGATACCTCCTTTCTCCTTTGGATCATGGTCTCTTTCTTCCTCTACCTTCAGAGAGCAATGCTATGACTGCCCCCCATAATTTCCTTCTGACGCAAACCTCCTGCTGCCCTCCTCTAAGTATCTGTGTGATTGCACTGAATACACCAGATCAATCCAGACTAATTCCCCTTCTCAAGATTTATTACTTTTTTTTCTGAGGCAAGATTTTACGGTATGGCTCAGGCTGGCCTCAAACTCACTATCCTCCAGTCTCAGCCACCAAGTGCTGAGATTACAAGAATGAACTACCATCAAAATCCTTAAGTCAACTGTATTGGTAAAATACCCTTTGCTACATAAGATCACATTTTCAAAAATTCTTAGAATATATTGTGAGGTATCCTTGGGGTAGAACTATTATTTCTATAATGGGAACACAAATCGCACCAGCTTGTAGGACAGTTGCAAGGATCAGATGAGATATTGTAAGCAAAACATCCATTCAGGTTGCCCAGCATATAATAACAACTCAGAAAAGAACTTGGGATTATTGATGATGATACCCGCTTATACATACCTTGTAGTCAGACGGATCTCTACACCTTTTTGCTCTGACATCACTTCTTATTGTTCAGTAATGTCTGGAGGTAATTTTAATCGGGAAGGGAAGCTGGCTTGCAGAAAGGGTATTGTTTGGTTGAAACTCCTCTAGCAGATTATCTTGGCCAAGTATTGCCTCTTTTTTGAGCCTTGGCATTTATTTGTAAACTCAGACAAGTCAGTTGGGGCTGGGAATTGCCTCTGGAGTTTTGTGTTCCCCTGAAAAAAAAGATCTATGAACTATAGTAAGTCTTAACTTGGGGATCAATGGATGTGTGGTTGCTGTTATGGTAGGTTAACTGGCTTCTATTACAAAATAACGACAGTAGCGCAGCAGAAGAAAGAAAAAAACTGTTATTCTTTGCAGCCACCGGTAGAGTTACTAATAAGGCTTCTCAATTATAAGTATTTCTTTTTCAAGAGTAAGCAATGCCATGTAAGACAGGCTAGCTTTGGTCCTTTTTCAATTTTTTTTTTTTTTGGATGGAATGGGTCAGTGGTACAGCTGAGGATATGATTTCAGGTTTCTAAGGCTAAGGTGAAAGCTGAAATTTTTTATTAGACAAAAATACATTCTCAATAGATAAATGGTTAAGTAGGCAAAATGTGAAAAGAAGAGGAAACTCACTGAGATTTCAAAGGCACGCTGCATACATCCCTTTTATTTAATTCCTACCACATCGGTCATTGTGGGGAAGGAGAACAGGAAGAAATATTGAATTATTCGCCTCTAGTATTCTGAAGCTGATGAGAAAAGACAGAGCTTGAACTGATTCTTCAAATAGGGAGTTTATTTTTTTTTTTTTTTTTAGATCTTCATTAGGGAACCTGACTTCACCAAACTGTCATATTGCTGTCTAACAGGATGACACACATGGCAGGTCCTAGGATGGGACTCAGTTGCCCACTTAATGTCTCTATTTTCTCCCTGACCAATGCCCAAGGTCACACTGTATTTTGTTTCCGTGTTTTTAAAACATCTTTGTCTATGCTGTAATCTTTGTTCTGCTGCTGTCTTACTCTCTTCAATTCCTTTCTTTCTAGTTGCTTTAGGCAGAGTCAAATAACTGCTCGATGGGAAACAGATTGTGGTTTAAGCATCCGAGTGACCCTTGTTATGCTCACAGTTCATCACCCTTTAAGGGTGGAAACAGTTCTTGTGATTTGTCTTTGAAATGAATAATTTTGGGTTCTGTCCTGGGAGAATATGTGACGCTTCTGAAGTTATCAGAGGGCATTGCATTGCAGAACCCTAGAATGTGCCTCTTTACATGAGCTGTGGTGAGCAATGATGTGCACCAAAGAGAACGACTGGCACTTATTTTGTGACTTGATGCTATCTCCACCAGTACATTTGAAGGTAATGATTTCTGGTGTTTGCACAAAATTAATTCTTTCACCCAAAACACCAGTCTATGTGGAAGAGAATATCCAAGGTTCCTCTTTCTACAAGCAGTTGCAGTTGGAATCTAGAGTCTCCTAGTTTCCTAGCAGTCCAAAGCCATCCCTGTGTATCAAACTACACATCACTCTTCTGACCTGGTAAATTCATAGGGTAAATCTAGAGAATCTTGATTTACAAAGCAACTGATAAAACAAAGTCAAAGTAACATGGTGATTAAAGAAGCTGAACAGACTAGGCCATTTGTGGGAGTCCAATCATTGAAAACAAAACCTTTGCAAAGAAAACCAGCCCACAAATCACAATTCCAGAGAACCTAGACAACAGTGAGGACCCTAAGAGAGACATACATGGATCTAATCTACATGGGTAGTAGAAAAAGATAAGATCTCCTGAGTAATTTGGGAGCATGGGGACCTTGGGAGAGGGTTGGAGACCAGGGGAGAAGCAGGGAGGGGAGCAGAAAAAAAAAGTAGAGCTCAACAAAAATCAATAAAAAAAAACCAAGAAAATAAAACCTTTAAGATCAGTTGATCAGGGCCACAGTGGCATGGCTTTGGGTGAGTTATAAAATTTTTTGAAGTTTCAATGTCTAGATGTGAAAAAACATGAGTAAACCCCATAAAACTGTGAGCTCATTGATGAAAGGAGTATGATGAGCACTGTGCAGAACTCTGAGCTTCAAATAAGAACTTCATGTCTGTCTGTCAGTCACTGTCATTGCTGGCTTTGTCATTCTGCACATAAAGGACATTGAAAGCTAGTCTCTGTGGGAGGTGCCTTTACTTTCCTTGAGAAGGAATTTCCAGCATCAGCTCTGTTATCAAATAACAACTATCTACTCACTCTAGTATCTGAGTACTAAAGACTAGATCTGGCTTATTCTTCGCTCCATTGATTAAAGGAGGAGAAACACAATCCTCACCTTTGTCATTCAGTTCATGTATAAAATGGTCAATTGTTCATAAATGCCCTTTGTAGATTACCAAGTATACTAGAACATGTCATATTATGTTAATTGTTCTGCTAAAGGTATTCCATAAATAATGTGGATACTACTGGCGTTCCTAAAACATTTGTATCTTGTTAAGCATGTACGTATAAACCCTTAGCAGATGGGCTGGTAACACATCCTTCTAATTACAGCATTAGTATCTTTCATGATCTGCTTCTAACAATGGCCTTCCAGTGGATGCTGTGGATGCTAGCAGGCCATAGGTCACAATAGTTAGTTGTGACATCCTGTGGTTCTGCTGCGTTTGGACTCCAACTAGTGATGTACTTTGTGACTTAGCCTAATTGCCAACCATCTTTTGGATTTCATTTCCTCATTTTCAAAAATAAAGGTAGAAATACCAACCTCATTGAGAACCTGAAGAGAGTAAACAAGATAGTGACCACAAAGCCAGAGAATATTCCTTAGTGTAAGGGACTAGAAAACTCCCAACTGCAGCCAAATGCTTTTCTGTGACTGACAGATAATCTCTCCTCTCTTGTCAGGCCACTCAGTAAAGCACTAATTAGAGTTTTGCTTTCACCTTTAGTTGGGTTCCCAGGAGCCCAAGGTCACAGCCATCTGAGTTCTGCATCTCCACTTGCTGTCCTTCACTGGCTTTTTCAATGTCAGGCTCTCTAGGTCAGTTTCAACATAGTGAGATTTCTGCAGGTTCCAATGTCTCTTCTTGGCAAATTGAGAAATGGGAAGAGAATGAGAACAGAAGAAATGGAGGAAAACAGATCAACTATTACAATCAGTATGCACATTCATTCCTCATAAATGACAAAGGACCAGCCAGCTCCCTGTGGCCCAGCTAAATCCTAATCCAAGCAACTAGAATAATAATGAAAAGAACAGTAACATCATTAAATTTGGAGGCCAAGACACTGATACAGAGAATTACAGAAGACGGTTATTTATTGAGCATTTATTATATGCAATAGTTACTATCATGTTATAAAACTGCTTTATTTCATAATTATAATAAAATCATAATTTCAGTTTCCAGACGGGGACTCATGATAAGAAATAACAAAGTGGGCTCCTGGTCAGACTGCAGGGAGCTGGTGGTTGGTGTGCAGGATAATTGGGAGATGAGATATCCCTCATCAGAGCACTAGGCTCTTCTCCAGTCTTACTCAGTCTGCAATTTGTTCTTCCCTGTTTGTATTAGTACCTTGGGGTTGCCATAGTAACAAAATACCACAAAGTCATGGCTTAAATAACTGAAACTTACTGTCCCTCAGTTCTTTTGCTGGAAGTATCATGTCAAAGTATAGGCAGAATTGGTTTATTCTGTGGGCTATGAGGAAGAATGGGTTCATGCCTTCCCCTTCATTTCCAGAATCCTCTCACTTGTCTTTGTTTGTAACTAATTATTTCCTGGTGCCTGTTCCTTCTTTCTTTTTTTCCCCATTTTATTTTTTAAAGAAAAACTATCTTTTCTCATTTTACATGTTAAATCCATTTCCCACTCCCTCCCCTCCTCCTGTTCCCTCCACATCCCCCCCCTCACCTGCCATGCCACGCCCCATCCACTCCTCAGAGAGTATAAGGTTTCCCATGAGACTCAACAAAGTATAGCACATTGCTTTGAGGCAGGACCAAGGCCCTCCTCACTATATCTAGACTGAACAAGGTATCCTCCAGAAATAATGGGTTCCAAAAAGGCAGAACAAGCAGTAAGAATAAATCCTGGTCACACTACCAGTGGTCCCACAGTCTGCCCCAGCCAAATAACTGTCAGCCACATTCAGAGCGCCCAATTTGGTCCTGTGTTGGTTCCCTCGCTGTCTGGCTAGAATTGGAAGACTTCCATTGACTCAGGCAAGCTGTTTCAGTGGGGGTCCCCACCATGGCCTTGACCTCTTTGCTCACATTCTCACTGCTCCCACTCTTCAACTGGACTTCGGGAGCTCAGCCTGATGCTCTGCTTGGTTCTCCGCCTCTGCTTCCATCAGATGCTGCATGCAGGTTCTATGATGACAGTGAAGATAGCCATCAATCTAGGCAAATTCAGGCACCCTCTCCACAAGTGCTTAGGCTCTTAGCTGGGGTCATCCTTGTCGATTCCTGGGAATTTCGCTAGTGCTAGGTTTCTTGCTAGGCCATAATGGCTCCCTTAATCAAGATATCCCTTTCCTTGTTCATTGTCTCTGTCCTTCCCCTATCTTGACCTTCTGTTTCCTCCAGTTCCCCTCCTCCTCCTCTTCTCCATCCACCTTCCCTTCTCTCCCCAACCCACATTCCCGATTTACTCAGGAGATTTTGTCTCTGTCCCCTTCCCCAGTGGATCTATGTATGTTTCTCGTAGGGTTCTCCTTGCTACTTAGCTTCTCTGGGGTTGTGGACTACAGGGTCCTTATCCTTTGCTTTACAGCTAATATTCACCTGTGAGTGTGTACATTACCATGCTCATCTGTTTGAGTCTGGGTTACCTCACTCAGGATGGGTTTTTCCAGTTCCATCCATTTGCATGCAAATTTCAAGAAGTCATTGATTTTTACTGCGGAGTATTACCCCATTGTGTAAAAGTACCACATATTCATTATTTTCATTCTTCAGTTGAGGGGGACCTAGGTTGTTTCCAGGTTCTGGCTATTATGAATAATGCTGCTATGAACATAGTTGAACACATGTCCTTGTATTATGGTTGAGCATCCTTTGGGTATATGCTCAAATGGAGGAATGTCCCCCTTATTCTTCATCCACTCCAACATAAGCTGTTATTGGAGGCTTTTGAACGTAGCCATTCTAACAGGTGTAAGATGGTATCTCAGAATTGCTTTGATTTGCATTTCACCGAGGGCTAAGGATGTTAGACATTTCCTTAAATATCTTTCAGTCATTTGAGATTCTTCTGTTGGGAATTATCGGTTTAGATCTGTACTCCATTTTTCATAATCTTGGATTATTTGATATTTTGATGTCTAATTTCTTGAGTTCTTTATTGAAGATCAGCCCTCTGTCTGATGTGGGATTGATGAAGATCTTTTCCTATTCTGTAGGCTGTCGTTTTGTCTTATTGACTGTGTCCTTTGCTTTACAGAAGCTTCCTGGGTTCAGGAGGTCCCATTTATTTATTGTTGCTCTTAGTGTCTGTGTTAATGTGGTTCTATTTAGGAAGTGGTCTCCTGTGCCTGTGTTCAAGTGTACTTCCCACTTTCTCTTCTATCAGGTTCAGTGTGGTCAGATTTATATTGAGGTTTCTAATCCATTTGGACTAGAGTTTTGTGCATGGTGATAGGTATGAAGCTATTTGTATTATTCTACAGTCTGACATCTAGTTATGCCAACACCATTTGTTGAAGACGCTTTCTTTTTTCCATTGTATAATTTTAGTTTCTTTGTCAAAAATCAGGTATTCATAGCTGTGTGGATTAAAATCCAGGTCTTTGATTCAACTCCATTGGTCTATCTGTTTTTATGCCAATACTAAGCTGTTTTCATTACTGTAGTTCTATAATAGAGCCTAATGCCAGGGATGGTGATACCTCTGGAAGTTCCTTTATTATACTGGATTGTTTTGGCTATCCTGGGTTTTTTTTGTTTTTCCACATCGTGTTTTGTTTTGGTTTTTCAAGATCTGTGAAGAATTGTGTTGGGATTTAATGGAGATTGTGTTGAATGTGTAGATTGCTTTTGATAAGATTACCATTTTTATTATTATGTTGATCCTACCTATCCAAGAGCATGGGATATTTTCCTAATTTCTGATATCTTCCTCAGTTTCTTTCTCCAAAGACTTAAAGGTCTTATCTAATAGTTTTTCACTGTTTTGGTTATTATTACTCCAAGATATTTTATGTTAATTGAGGCTATTGTGAATTGTGATATTTCTCTGATTTCTTTCTCAGCTTCTTTATCATTTCTATATTGGAGGGCTACTGATTTTTTTTTGAGTTGATCTTGTAATATACCATATTACTGTAGGTGTTTATCAGCTGTAGGAGTTGGTTCGCTGATAAAATTCTTGGGGTCATTTATGTATACTATCATATCAATAGCAAATAGCTAAAGTTTGACTTCTTCCTTTCCAATTTATATCCCCTTGATCTCCTTTTGTTGTCTTATTGGTCTAGCTAGAACTTCAAGAACTATGTGGAGATTATCTGTTGCCTGTGCTTTTTGGGGTCTAGTTAGCTTCCTTGGGTTGGAGTTTTCCTTCTAGTACTTTCTGTAAGGCTGGATTTGTGAATAGGTGTTGTTTAAATTTTGTTTTGTCATGGAATATCTTGTTTTCTCCATTGATGGTGATTGAAATCTTTGTTGGGTATAGCAGTCTGGGATTGTATCTGTGGTCTATTAGTGTCTGCAGCACATCTGTCCAAGACCTACTGGCTTTTATGGTTTCCATTGAGAAGTTGAATGTAATTCTGATAGGTCTGCCTTTATATGTTACTTGGCCCCTTTGCAGCTTTCAATATTCTTTCTTTATCCTGTATGTTTTGTGTTTTGATTATTACATGGTGAGGTAGACTCTATTTTGGTCCTACCTAGTTGGTATTATTTAAGCTTTTCATACCTTCATAAGCATATCTGTATTTAGGTTGGGAAAGTTTTTTTCTATAATTTTTTTGAATATATTTTCTGTGACTTTTAGTTGGAGTTCTTCTCTTTCTTCTATCCCTATTATTCTTAGGTTTGATCTTTTTATGGTATCCCAGATTTCCTGGATGTTTTGTGTTAAGAATTTGTTAGATTTATCATTTTCTTTGACCGACGAATCTATTTCCTCTATAGTATCTTCAACATTTGAGGTTCTCTCTTCGATCTCTTGTATTCTGTTGTACACTTGCATCAATAGTTCCTGTTTGTTTACCCAGATATTTCTGTTTTCAGAATTCCCTCTGTTTGTGTTTTCTTTATTGCCTCTATTTCAGTTTTCAAGTCTTGAAATGTTTGCTTCATCTGTTTGAGAACTTTTTTCTTGGTTTTCTTGAGTTTCTTTAAGAGATTTATTTACTTCCAATTTTTTGTTTGCCTTTTCCTCCATTTTTTTAAGGGAATTTTTCATTTCCTCTTTAAGGGTCTCTATCATCTTCATAAGATTATATTTAAGATTGTTTTCTGTTTCTTCTTCTGGGTTAGGATGATCAGGTCTTCCTGTTGTATGAACACTGGGTTCTGGTGTTACCATGTTGATTTTTAGGTTGTTGAATGAATTTTTGCACTTGCGCCTACCTAGCTCTTCATCCAGTTGGTGCCTGCAGTGTCTTTGCCTCTTGGTTCAATCCTTGAGGCTGCTGTCTGTGTCCTATGGAGCTGTTCTTAGTCTTCCATGTGCAGATGCTGTTTGTGTCCCAGGGAGTTGCTGAGGTGTCTCTTGGCTGGCTCTCTTGGTTTGTTCTGTGCAGTTGCAGCCTCTTGGTCAACTGTGTGCAATTGCAGCTTCTGCTTCAGAGTTCCTCTGAGATCACAAGGATGGGTGTGTTTGGGGGTGAAATGGGCCTTGTAGCTTACAGGGTCCGATTGATGAGGGGTGTTGTTGGAGCAGACTACCTGCAGGAAGCTTGCCTGCTGGCTAGCTAGTGAAGCTGAGGCAGGTGGGGGACAGGCCCGGGGTTTTGCCCTGGTATGGAAGAGCTAGAGAGTGGGGTGCCCAGATGACTGACTGAACACTCCCTTTTCGGTCAATTCTGTGAAGTTGCAGCCTGTGGTTCAGAGTTCCTCTGAGGTCTCAGAAGATCCAGTTCCTCCTTTCTTTTTGCCATTAGTCATATTAGATTCTCTTACTGACCCATTTAATAGTTTATCTTATCTCAACCATGTGCAAAGACCCTTTGTTCAAATAAGTTCATATTTATGGTATTAGGAGTTAGGACATCAAAGTCTTTTGGAATGACAAAACTGACATTGTAATATCATTCAATCTTATTTCTATATATTCCTTTCAGGCGCTAATGTATACAGATTTATATCTTTTGTTTTGTTGCACAATCATTCATCAAACCCCACTGAAGTGAGCTTACATGTATCATACTATGCTCTTGGTAGACGTAAGGTGACAAACTCAGTACCTCTGACTTCATCTTTATGAAGAATCGAATGTTGATCATAGTTCTAGGGCCAGACTTTCCATCACTCACTTCAAATGGCTTATCTAAGGAGAAAAGGGGATTCAACTTAAGTTTTCCGAATAAATCTCAAGAGAACAACCAGGAGACCAATATTAATATTTGATGGCTTTTGTTTGCGTGCCCAATGTTGTGAATTCTGTGTGGCTTTGCAAAGTTCTTGTCACTCTACATGTGGCTTTTGGAGTTTCCAGGCAAGGTGTCATTCCAGGCCTCTCAGACCACGCCTCACTAGCAGGATGGGCTTAACCAGGGCATATCACTTATTAGATGGAAGAGTGATCAGCCTGTGCTCTGCTTAATTAAGCCTTACTTAATGGGCAAGCATTTCTTTTAACAGGCTTGCTGTCAACTTCATCAGTTATTTAATGCAGTTCATTTCGCAGCAGGGGGAAAAGAAAGAGAGGAGGAAAAAAAATCCTCATTTGCTCAAACTCAATTGGTTTGAAGAGAAGCATGGCTGTCTTGAAGGTGCCTAATTGCTGCTGTGATCGTCTGCTTAGTCTCTATTTAGTCCCAGCATTCTTATTGAAACGCTAATCAGGCTTAGGTCTCACCTCTTGATGAATGATTTTGTAAAAATTTGATATTCGTCATCTTAGCTAGGAATGTCTGCATGCAAGTCTAATGCCGCTGAGACTGAATGGGAGGATAACTAATGCCCTTAATTTTGCAAAGAGGCCCGTGATTTGATACATACAGCACAGATCAGGGAAAATCAGAATGAAATTAATTTCCTCCTTTGCATAGGCATCACCTCTGTTATATCAAGAGACACTTTTCTTTGGATGTTTTTGCTAGAGAGTTAGAGATTGAACGCTTGGCATAGGTGTGTGGGCTTATTTCTGTCACTGGGGTCAAATTCAGGTCAGAAGTTGGGGAACTTAAAGTTTTCTAATTCTATGTGTCAAGGAAGGAATAACAATTGCTCGCTCACAAGACTGCAAGGATTAAATTCATGCTTCTGTCTCAGGGTCTAACATGGTTGATGCACAATATAATGCTCATTCTTCCAAAGTGTTCTCTGCTCCGGCTCTAGCTCTTCAAAGGTAATAAGACACAGATATTTTGCTAACTTTAAAGAATCAGAGACACATCCTTAGTCTAAGATGCTAATGCTATCTGAATGGATGTTGGATTATTATTTTGACCCAGGGACCTAAACATGGTGGACATTTGCCTTTTTTTCTGCATGCTTATCCAACTTACTTCCATCTTTGCCCGCTCCAGCATAGTTATTTTCTTCACTTATATTCAACAAACACATAGAGTTGCTATTATTATCTCATTTATCACTCTTTATTTCTGTGTGTTTTTTTACTGCCTGTCCACCTACATTGCCTTACTCCTTTCCTGTTGCTTGAATATTCAGTACTTGTAGCTTATAGGCCTGAATTCTGGTGGTCACCTAGACACAGGATCTATTTTCAGTGTTTTATGTATTTGATCATGTTGTTTCCTCTGCCTGGAGAATTATTCCTTACAATATTTAATTCTTGCACTTATGTCAAAATTCAAACATCCTTGTTTGCCCACTAAGCCCTCTCTGATTAGCTGCCTGTTAGCAGCTTGGTTTGTATGACCCTCCTCTGAACCCTGCACCAGCCTCATCAGAGCACTTTCCATATTGCATTTGCACTTATCTAAGTTCTGCTCTGCTTCCCAGCCTACAGCATCAAGTCATCTTCTAATTTTCTAGTTACTGTCATGAGATAGCCCCCTCTTCTCTTCTCTCCATCCCTCTATTCCC
The DNA here is from genome assembly GCA_004026605.1 of Ondatra zibethicus. NCBI lineage: Eukaryota > Metazoa > Chordata > Mammalia > Rodentia > Cricetidae > Ondatra > Ondatra zibethicus. The sequence goes on along the minus strand of PVIU01002518.1, from coordinate 52,706 downwards.
ACTTCTCTCTTTCACCTTACAATACCAGGTCTCCAACCCAACAACCCAAACCTTAGGGATGAATACATTTCTGCCACCTTGCAGTACCTGTGAATAGATATCTATGAGTGCTGTTTCCCGAAAGCACCTCAGAAGTTTCTCTCCAATCCAGTATGGGCAATACTCTTAATGTGATATAAATGATCTTGACTCCGGGATTACAGCATCAGTTGTTTTCTGAAAACTGGTGTCAACCAAGAGGATGAAAGAAAGCCCCTAATTCCTCCACCAATTAGCATTAAAGATAATCCTTCCCTCCTCCGGTCTTTTACATCTCAGGTCACCTGTCAATAGGAAGGGCTTTTCTGCTTTCCCTAGGGAAATCAGAGTCCAACTGAAGTTCTCCGTCCTCAGATCGATGAATGCAAAAAGTTCCCAGACTGCTAGCTTTTCTTCAGACATGATCTCTTCTGTATTGTGTGGCAGGCTCTTTGGGGATGACACAGAGCATCTTCAGTTCACAGAGATGAGAGTTGGAAAGAAACTGACTCTGAGATTTAGAATTATCATAATTTGGAGCTTGAAAGTTGGTTTACACGGCTCCATTCATTGTTTTAATTTCCAATAGGGTTACTAGACAAAATATAGAATACCAGTTAAGATTGAATTTCATGTTGACAGCAGTGATAATTTTTCAGTATAAATCCCAAAAATTGTATGTATATCAAGGAACAAAAACATAAAGGAAACTTTCCTAGTGCAGGAATTAAATTGAACTACCTGTGTTTAATTTTCTAAATCTGAGTCTCTGTTTCCCATGCATGTCGATAACTTGAGCTTTATTATCAGAGAGTCTTGAAATAGCAGATACGATATAGTGTTCGAATAATTGTCTAGCTGGGCTTTCTGAGTCCCCCGCCACTATTTGTTGTTAAAGTCTTGTGATCAGGAGCAGGAGTCTTTCAAACCCAGGACAAAATGCTTTTTGAAAATTGGTGATGATTATTGCTAGAATACCTAGAAGTCTTTTTTATTATTATCTTAGTAAAGTAAGTCAACACTTAACACTTGACATTTTAACATGGTCCCCAACTCTAGAGAAATGAGTCATTTTCAAATAGCTGGATCGAGAATATTTGTGACAGTTTTCTCAATTAGTCATGCTGCAAAGTCAGGGGAATTTTCTTTGAGCACATTACATTCTTATGTGTAATACTGGAAATTTTGTTGTGTAGACACTGAACAAGATAGAAAGGAGGTCTACTGTGTAGATCCAAAACCACACAGTAGAACAAGGAGAAAATATTAATGGGGATGTTTGTCATTGGCCCCATATGTGGTGGACAATCTCACCATAAAATCTTTGAGTTCCTCAGGCTTACCAACTAGCTGATTCAAATTCTTTAGTAATTGGTAAAGGGAAGAATTATTATTACTCTTCTGCAACTGCAATGTCTCCCCTTGGAGCTCTCCTTGTTGCAGCATGGCTTTAGGGGAGAAAGAAAATTACAGTATCATAGTAAGGCATTTATTATTCTTTGTAGAACTTAATTTTCATCTTTTCTCATTTGTAGTCTCCAACTTTAATGCAAGTGCCAAGTTTTTTTATTTATATTTGATTAAAGAAGATTTTTCTTCTTTAAAATATGCTTAACAACTTTTCTGCTGTGTTTTCTCATCATCCCAGGAACATTTATTTCCTTTGACTCTTGGTTAGATATTGTCATACTTCACTCAGAGTTTTCTCAGAGTGATACCTCGGCCCTCCATGTCAAGAAGCCTATGCTTTGCTCACTATCTGGCAATTAGTATAACACTTAAACCTTGCTTATGCAGGAGAAAGGTTTTATTTAAGTATATTTTGCTTTCATAGAATTGTTTTATCATGATAGAAACTCCAGTAGGGTTACCTTATGTTTTTAAACTGTATTGGTAGTTTTGCTTACTACAGATGCATGTCATACAACAGATCTCTAGAAATAAGCTCATTTTGCTCAGTTGACATTTATATCTGTTGATTAATGAATTAGTGAGTTCCTCTTTCCCCCTCCTATCTCCAAATGACAGTTATTGTTAATATTATTAATTTCAGTCTTTTAGATTCTTCATACAAATGTGACCATGTGGAATTTGTCTTCTTTTGATTGTACTATTTCATTCTATGCCATGGCTTGAAGATTTTTTTCCATGTTGTTGCATAGTATAGAAAAAGATTTCAAAACTTAACCAAGCAGTAAGGGCTGGGCATTTGTTGCAGTGGTTATATGAACTAGAAAATACTAACAGAAGAAAGGCACTTATACTGAACAGCAGGGGAGTGCTCAGTTCATCCTGTACCATACAAAGTGTCATTCAATAGCATCTTAAAATGATTCAGCCATAGAGCCAGCTGCAGAATATAGGGAATGGAAAGGCAGCGAGGCGTGGGCATATGCATCTTGGGGAGGGTGGTGGTGGTACTGTGTGTGGCTATAATAACTATAAAACTATAAACACTCTTAAGATCCTTAGAATCTTTGGTCTGGTTCATCCATAGAGTGTCAATTGGGGATGGTGCACTGACACAGCAGAGATATATAGACACAAGCAAGACACAACTTCTCTCTTCTCTCTTCTCAATCTAGATACATGTGGGACCCCAAGCCACAGGCAGATTCTAGGTATTACTCAAGCAGACCTCAAGCTCCCTAAGCATTTAAACTGGGTTCACAGAAGAGCAGGGGTCACAATGATGACCAGATAGTTGGTTTCCAATGAAACATGGCCTGAATTTGTGATATAGAAAGCAGTTGTAGAAGAGAGATGGGGTAAAAAATAGCAGTATGTCATCCTTCCATTTCACCTTGACAGCTTCTACCTATGGTTTCAGAATGCAGGTCCTTTGTGATGTTTCATCTTGTTTGTTCACATTCAAACTGTGATGTTTCATCCCGGTTAATCCTGACTGTATCTTCGCTTGTCTTAGTAATAATATGTGATACTAATTTGATCAGCGAGCTTGCTCTGAACCCGTTAGTCATTTCCTTTGGATAAATGCTAATTGATACAACTAATTTTCAGGTACTGATGTCCTCTTCTCCCTAAGAGAACAGTCTAGATTTGTCTATGGTAGAGGGATTTAAACCCTGGAGACCTTTTGCAGCTATCTAGGAATAGAAGGGATTAAGGATACCTTGATATTATACAAAGTCAGCACAATTTAAATGTTTAGATTGAGAAGCAGTGGGAGCCTATGAACCATGAGACCTAGCTATATTTTAGTGGTTTCCGTTTTAGACAGGCTTCACTTGCAAGGGTGCACATTTCTATCATGGATACTTTGCCAGAAACGCAGCCTGTCCAGCTAGGCAATTCATGATTTATTGATCTTTTGCAATCTGCTTCTTCCTTGATTGGGATCACTGTGACTCGGTGGAGCTTTCCCTTAGGAAGAATTGTCAAAGGGCATTTTCTAACCAGTGGTGTCATGGATTGTAAATTTATTTTTTCAGAAAAATCTCTTTAGAAGATGCAATTGGTCAGTAGGCTGTAAGACCTCTAAACCAAAAGCCAAATCCACATCTGGCCACATATGCTCCTTCTTGTGAGACATTAGGCTGTTAACACCACTCAACTCTTTTGTGAACAACATGCCCAATCTCTAGGATAATACCATCTCACAGAACTGTTAGGTGGGCTCCATTTGCTAAAAGGTACTTACCATCTGGCTGACTTCCTACGGTTTCTTGCACTGCTTGGATCTGTTACTTATTAGCACATTCTTAGGAGACTTAGGCAGTGAGGGATGCATAGCAAAATTTTATTCTAATGTGAAAATGGTCCAGAAAAAGAATTTTAAAAAATCACCCTTTATTCATTTGAAACTGTGCAAGGATTGGGTTAAGATGGAAAACATATGTGGTATAATGGAAGATTCTTCTTGGCCACTATGGGCACTGCTTAGGGTGGAGAATATAAAGTTAAGTAGGAGAACATCTATTAGCGAAGAATTCCAGGAACCCATGAGCTTTTTTGACACAAAGAATATGTTTCATCACAGTTTTCAATTTTGTACTTTACTGTTTCAGAAATTCCATTCTCCACCAATATTTCTCAAATGGTTCCAATGTAGGAAAAGAGCTAGGTGAATTCTGAGTATCTACTAGAGAAAACTTTAGGAGTATTACAATAGAATATATCCTTGCAAAATGCCAAAGGATAGATGAGCAAGGTGTCCTGAGTCGGCCCTCTATAGCTTCAAATCCATTTTGGGAACTAGGTACCCAACTGAAAACAAATTAAAGTGTGCTATGCCCTTGTTTACTTATCTGGACAGTAGGAGCAATGACACCATCATGATAAAGATGCTGTAGAGAAACTGATGATTCAGAATGGAAGCAAAGCACATGTCACAGTCCCTGTTCATAGAAGATATGCAGTATAAAGAAACTGATTGGTACATAATGCTCTAGCAGGCTGTTCTATAAGGACAAGAAAATGATTCACAATGGCCATACTTTGGGGTTTTGAATAAGTAGATGTACCGAGTGTATAGAAACCAAAAGTAAAAGAATAGATAGCAGGTAGATAGATAGAGTAGATTGCTAGGAAAACATTAACGGAACTGATAGTATATCTGACAGAGACTGGGGCTATTTTGATTGGAAGAGCAAGTAATTAACACTTCAAACTGGGGACTCACAGACAGATTAGCTGGGACAGATGGGACTTTGTTTCTGACAGAGCTTACTCTCTGGTTCGAGCTTCTGATCAGAGCAGTCTCTGAAAGTAGGCGGAGGGGAATATAAGAATGAAAATGATTAAAATTCCCTATATAACTATATAAGATTATTGAAGAATAAAAATAAGTTAATTGAAAGTGTAGTTTTGGAAGCTAACATATTCCTAAAAGGTCACACAAAAAGCATTGAAGTACACAAGATCCCAAGAGATCTTTTGGCAGCATACCTACTTCATATTAATGGAACCCAGGAAAATGCATTAATATTTAAAAAAAACTGCACAAGATACATCATAGCTGAATTACTGAAAATCAGAATGAAATGTCACATCTAGAGAAAAAGAGGTTAAATGATGTCCAATGTCTCATGAGAAAAATTTGAGGCTAGAGACAGCAGAATAATATCCTTAGAGACCTGAAAGAGTAAAAGAACTGCCAATTCTGAATTTTTTTTTTATTCAGGGAAAATATCTTTCTCAAATAAAGATGTTTTCGGTTAATGGAAATTAAGAAGGTACATCGCCAGCCAACTTTGTAATATGAGGAGTGTGAAGAGAATTCAGGCCGAAGGACATAAAGCCAGCTGGAAATCTGGAAGCTTCAGAGGAAAGGGCAGCATGAGCAGGGGACTGGGTGGACAAATGACAAGACCATATTGGTGTCTAATTTCTTTAAGATACAAATAATATTTATGACAAAAGTCGCAAGGGTAGCTAGATGATTATATAAAGACAGCACAAGTGATAATTATGGTAAAAAAATGAATCAAATATTTCAACAAATCAATGCTCTTATAAGGGTTCTAAACTTTTCATGTAAAGTTGGGGAAGATGATGTATTTTCTAATAAACCTGAGTGTAGGTCAAAGAAAAAGAAAGCAGATTCGTAGTGTTGTTACACAATGGTCCTTTCTTACAAAATAGTTGAGTCTGGCCAGTGAATATTCTGTGGGGATTTGCATGAAAGAGACCTGGGGTGGAGGAAGGAGACAGGTAGAAGGTAATGTTGTATAATGTTTATATTATATCCGCTAAAATGTTTTGTGTTAGATAAAAATAAAACAACAATGAAAGCATAAGTATTATAAAGAAGGAACACACACATGCACCTGCACACACACACACACCCCTCTGGACAAGCTACCTTACATCAACTTCCCATCAGCTTTGCTTCTTCCCATGATAGTTTCATTCTTATCTCTTATCACGGAAATCTTGAAAGGTCCAGATTTTCTGCAGAGAGCCTTGTGATTTGGGTCTCCTTAGAGCCTGTGACTCATATGTGACAGTTTTCCTATTGGAATCATACCTCCACCCTGTGGCCACCACACATCATCTCACATGGAGGAAGTGAGGTCAGCGTTCTAGTGCTCTGATGGGAGCACAATAGTATCCATGGATTCTGGGACAAAGAGAAAGGAAGTGTGTAGCTATAATAGGGATCTATATGCAGTATCTAGATTTTATATTTTTATCTGAGAAAAAATGAAAAACACACATCTGTCCTGCAATAATAACAGATAATTTACATTTGTCCACAATCCAAATTGCTGAAAATTAGAAGTCAAAGCCTTTAAAATTAGCTGAAGATGTCCAAGGTGTCACAGATGTCAGCTTTTTTTACCCTCATTCACACCTACATAACCCACATTATGCTTTTATAAGAGCTTCTTCACCCATTATCTTACTCAGATGTGAAATTAACTAGAGAGCAAGGGAGGTCAGACAACTTTCATCTTGCTCTTCATCCGAGAAAACAGGCTGGCTGGAGGAAAGTGAGCTGTCAGTTGTCAGTGTTGCTACCCTCTCCTGAGTGGAGGCCTCCTGCTTATGCCAGGAGATTATGGGCACTGAAGCAGAAATTTCTCAACCTGCTGAGACACGGAGCCCACTAGGTATCAAGATATCACAAATGCTTTCGCTTTCCTTTATTTTTTATAATAAAGCAGAGATGGTTTTCAGTAAGAAATTTTATTGAATTTAGCCTTCCACACTCTGAGGAATGCAGTCAGCTCAGGCATTCCCACGTATTGGAGCCTTTCCTACCTAGGTTTTTCTGTTGATTCACTTTGGTGAGTCACCCAAGCAACAAAGCCCTTTATTTCACATACAGGAAGACTGGTGTTTGGGGACATGACATGGTGAGTTAGTGGCATATCTTAGTGGCCTAATAAAGCTTTGTTTGTGTACCTTCGTTCACCAAACAAACATTACCTGTTTCAGAGGGTAATTTTCACATCTAATACAAAGATTGACTAATAAGACAGTTTGCAGGGGCTTAATACATATGCGAAATGGCTAAACACTGATTTAAATGGAACTAGTATATTAAGACATAATACTAAGGCTTTGCTTAAAATTTAAGAGTTATATACAGTGAAATCCCCTTGCCTTGCATCTTCAAAAATACTATATTCTGCACTTAATTCAATTTTTGTTTGACTTAGACTATGGTAAGGAATTTCATTGATTACTTAGGCAATTCTAGTGTTCAGTCAGGGTTGAGAGTAGAATGCCTAGATATTCAGTTCCATGAAGGCAAAATCACTTTGTTCTATTGTCTTTTGCATAAATATGAAGGAATACAATGAGGAGCTGGTCACCATCTAAGTTTATGAAAAATGTAATGTATCCTACATGTTTTTGTGGGGCCAGAAATCTGTTGAAATATCTGATTTGAATATATTAATGGAGAGCTTGATCCAAAGGAAAGAAAATTGTCACTTCTACTCAGGGGAAAAGTAAGGAAGAATGTTCCTTTGCAATAGTTATTACAGCAATACCTTAAAAATAAGGCATACACATTTTTTTTTGCCAGAAATGTGTTTAGAACAATAGATTATTCTTCTAGGTAAGTCAAAATTCATGTCAATAATTCTCAGTGGTACTAACCTGGGAATATAGAAAATATAATTAAATGACCATACTTTGGAGACCCACTAAAAACTCTTGACATTGCCTTTGAAAGTCCTGTCTGTCCTGTGCTAGGCTCACATTTCAGCAAATACTCTACACACATAGGAGGCACTGGTGAGTTTTGCTGCATCCCATTGCTTTTCTTTTGTCATGACTTATAAAATTATCCCATTTTTTTCTGATAAACGGCATTAATTTACTGAAAAATGGGTATGAAAGGTTGGATTTGTTGAAACTACAATGAGATAATTATGAAACTTTTTTATAACAAATGGGTGAGACATACCTTGTAATATATGTGGGCATATAAAAGAGCCATTTAAGTATGTCCCAGGGTTTATTTAGACTGCTCAGAGCACTATGGGGTGGTCTAGACCGGAACATTAAGAAAGGGACCTCTGAAACAGCCCACCCACACGCTGGGGAAAATCAGGCCTTTGGTAATTGGAAGCAGCTTGCCTGCATTCCTCACTCTTTAAGGCCATCCACACATTGGCTTAGCTGGAACGATGCCTGCGGATCTCAGTGGGCAGGGTCACGGAATATACTTCCCCGACAGAAGTTCTGGTTCCGGACACTGGTGACTTCAGGCACTCTCTCTCTTCCCTGGCTGTAGTGGTCAGTTTGCAAGATGTCATTATGTCCTCTTAAGCGACAAAGCCCAGCTTCACACAGTCATTCCTCTCACCGTTTCTCTGTCAGACGGCTGGACTGTGCAGGACCTCGACTATCGAGGAGAATATGTAGATTAGTATCTCTTGTTTCTTTGGCCCCTGGAAGGAGTGAGAGGAGCACTTTTAGGTTACTTAGGGGTGGATTTCTCTTCATGAATTCAAGTTTCTTGTTTCCATAGAAATGACATGAACAGAAAACTACATTTAGGGCAGGAAACATCTATACTATGAAAACTGTCTTTCATCTCCTGATATTTTCTCTTTCTCTCCCCATGAAGTGGGGAGTCCAGGTTTTGTTCACTTAATCTAGTATTAAAGTTACCTATCACCTCTATATTTCAGTATCTCCTCTAACGAAATGTAAAAAAAAAAAAGAAAAAAAAGAAAAGAAATAGTTGAAAGACCCTTGCTTATCATCCAGTTCTTAAGTTCCGGAAGTTGACAATGTAACAAAGTCTCCCAACCTGAAACACAGAAGGTTACATTGGTGATACTTACTCCCTGAAGAACTTGGGGAAGTGCAGTGGTTTTACATGATCAAAGTGTTTAAAACCCAGTGTTCTTGCTCCCAGTCCAGTCCTTCTACTGAGGCTTCTGCATCCTAAGTGCCTTTTCATGGATATGTGAGTTCCAGAGGTCGTCTGAATGTTTTCTAGAAAACTTCTCCACCTATTAGCACAGCCTTATGCCTCTAGTTCTTACTTGGAGTATTCTCAACACCAGGAAGTCTTTCATTACATACCTTATTCTAGCAAGCGATTACTAGTTCTTCACCGTGTACTTGTGGCTACTCAGTTCTTAAAATGTAGCTACTCTCACCTGGGGCTTAAATATGAAATACACACCAAACCCAAAAACAAAACAGTGAAACTAAGCAGAAACCAAATAAAATAGTTTATTGTTTATATTTCGAATACACGCTGCAATTATCTCGTGGATAATTAAAATAATTATCTGTACATACTACAATTATAGTTACTACAATTATCTGATGGATAATTAAAAATATGTTTTTTTCTCAAACTTCAAATTTACCTATGTGACTTTGGTTACAGTTTCTATAGATATTGCTTGTCTATTTTATTTTAATCATCTCACCCACGTTAGTCATTATGCTCAACTATGCCTATGCTGGCTCCTTGTTTCCATTCACACACAGAGATGAGTTCTTGGAATCTCTTGGCACAGGTACACTACTGCATCAGGGCTTCTAGATTATATTCTGTTGCTAATCTTCTTTGTTATTTCTTTGATAGAAGACCATGGTCTGTGTAAGAGCAATGGGGAACAAAGGTCCCCCTTGCCTTCACAGACTGCATTTTGTGTTTTCCAGATGATGCGCAACAAGCACAATACTCTTGTCAAATCATTTCTTTTCTTTTTAAATCTCCCCCCCCCCTTGTTGTGACTGGTCTGACAATCTTTAATATTTTTTATTTAATATTTAATGTGGTGGCCTTAAGATCCACTGGTGCTGATTCACATGGCCCAGGAGTAGTAACTTAGCTGTATTGCCTAGCTCCTTCGGACACCCGACTTTATGCTGAGGTTTGCCACACCTGAGGAATCTTAGTTCCAGTTCTCCAACATTCCTCTGAGAAGTTGGGTGCCATTAATATCCTGGTCAGTAGTCAGTAATGTATTGTTATCGTTAACCAAGAAAGTCTAACTTCTCATGCCTATATTCAAGACTGGTCCTGTTGGAGGCGTCTTTTTTTGTCCAGAGCTGGGGGGGGGGGCTATTCTCTAGATTTCAACAAAATCTCTATTAGTAGGAGTTCCACAAGGGCAGGCCCACTGACTGACCCTACACCATTACCAAGGGTTGAACACTATCATCTAGGGGAAAATTTTCCAACACTGGCCTACAGACTCTTTCAGACAGAAACATTTAATGAACTATTTCTGTCCTTCTACTTTCGAGGAGAAAGGTGGTCCCAAGGAAGAAGTACTTTGTCTAAGTTGCACAGTCCTGTACTAACAGGACCTATGTATGCTACAGTATTTGCATCTTGTCCCAATCTTCTTTGGAAAATTAGAGCTAAAAATGGCATTGTATACACTTGCACTAATGTTCTTCACAGTGGCAACATTTCCCTTTAGACCAGAAAAGAACTGCTAATTCTTTTTTTTATTTCAGATTCCCATACGGTTTTAAATTTGCACTTGGGGTGATGAAGCAAAGCACTCAGGCTTAGCTCATGCACAGGAGGTAGACTGTCATCTTATAGGTAGGGCATTGATCAGTGAATTTGGCCCCATGGTGATGGCAATAGGAGGACACTCACCTAGGTCTTCAGAGAAACAAGTTTACAATTTTCTTTATTGGCATGGTTCCTGGAGAGATGCTATAGTTTCTCTTCCTACTTCTAATTGGTTTGCTTATGGCCTTGAGTTTAGTGAAACCTAGACAATTGCATATCACTTTGTGACTGCTTTTTCCTTCAGGTGTCTCCTAACCTGACTGTGTCAGACCCTTCACTAATTTTAAATGTCTTCAGTTGTCTTGTGTTCAAATTTCTGGGCAATCTGATTTTCCTAACATATTCGGATACAGATGACACCGGTTGCAACGATCCGTGATTAGTTTATGATTAACTTGTCAGTGTAGCAGGAATGGTTTAAACAACCATAGTTCAGAGGAGTAGTAGACAAGGCACTGGGGGCTGTGAGTATGGCTGTTTGTTTTGGAGGGGCTAGGGTTGGCAGGTACTATAGGAATGACTGATGAGGGACAAGATCATGTGCCAAGCTGATAGAAGTTGCTGATTCCTCTGTGCTTTGTATGTAGTGCTGTCTGTGCTGATCTTTCATTTACTTCTTAGACAATAGATTTTCACTATTTGAGGAAATCAAATAGATTTTGTCAGAAATATACTGACAACTGTGTACATTCAAGGCCCTATCCTGAATGAACGAAGGGGTAAATAAAGATTATATTCTACATATTTGCTATTGGAGATAAAGAGGCACTTATGCCTTTCATGTCACGAATGGCATCACATTAAGTTAAGTATCTGCTTATCATTGTCACTTTGCGCCAAAGAAAAGTTGAATGTGAAATCCACTTCTTTCCACACATTAGTAGGTAGCCCTTATTCATAGTCTGAGCAGGCACTGCTCACAGTGTTGCTTCCTGTATGCGATGGTGTAATTTATTTATTTTAATGACTAACATTTAGAAAATATTACAGTGAGAAAGACTGTCTTAAGAATCAGATGGAGCATGAATAATCTACGTTCTTTGTAGACATTGAACTTAATCATCTTACTGCTGAAGTGTGATTGAATTATTGTGAGCCATGAGGTCTTAGCTTAATTTCCCAAGAAACCTCATGACCATGAGACCCCCAAAGTAAGATATATCAATTTATGCTGTATGCAATAAAACGCTGTATACCAAGAATTCACCCACTGACCAGTATTGCAAAATTTAGATGGTTTAGAAGGATGAAGCTACTACCACTACTTCTACTTAATTTCATGGAATACGTAAGGAATTTAACCAGATTTTGGACCATGATTTGAATAACTTACAGGTTATAAAATACCATTCCTGCTTCCAAAACTGTGCTTCTGTAGTTCGTCATGTATCTGGAAGGAAAGAGTGAGACTTATCTTTGAGCCTTGATAAAAATTTCATTCAAGTTTAGAAAATGTCTTCATTGTTGTTGATTGATATTTGATTTTGGCATTTGACAATGAGTCAATGTATATCATGATTTTTTTATAGTGTCCACTGTATGCTTTGCACCTGAAAAGAAGTGGTTATTCCAAACTTAGACTTTGTTCCACATGCAGAAATCTGAAATAGAGAATTATGTTTCAACAATTCTTGTAATACTTCTTCTCTCCCTTCTCTATGATTTTCACAGACAAGGCATAATTCCTCTGATTTGATTTGAAAGGAGAGACCAGCTCTGCACTGAGTGATGAGATCTGAGCAGGGAATAAAATATTCTTGAATTAATTTGCATAATAAAATTCGATTGGTTACAAAGCTGTGTTTGTTGAAGGAGAGACCAGAATCCCTGAGCTCACCCACAAGGGAACACTGCAGATACAAAAATAGGATTTCGAGCTCTGGTGGGAACCTTGATAATATTCTTAGTGTAATGATAACCTGTCTTTATCTGTAAATTAGCTAGCTAGAAGTAAAAAGAATGGGTCAGTGTGTCTGATCCCTCCAGCTCTGAGGGGGAGGAGAAGGCTGAAAACCAAATTTGCTTGCTTTTTGCTAAGCGTTTTTGTCTTTCATTCTCTACCCGATAACAGTTTCCAGCAGGAGTCCAAATCCACTTAAACACCCATATATGCCATTTTCTTTTATGGAGACAAAAGCAGGCACAGCAGGAGTGTTTTAGGCTCAAGGCGCAGTCACTTATGACAGACTATCTGCTCTCTAGATAGAGGGGTGAGCCTTCCACTTAGAACTGGCGATTTTGCAAATCCATTTTCCTGTCATGTTATTACTCCTGTGACTTTCAACAACATTTATGTTTCCCTCTAAGCAATGAGCTCCCGTCATAAAATAAAGTCTTCTTATGTGTGTTAGTGGAACCCCAAAGCTTAAGCATCCTGGCCAGCTGCTGGAAAGTACTTTAGTGGAAAGATTGCTCCAGAACTGCCTTTGGGGGTCATTATTAATACTAATTAGAGCATTGATATATTTCCCTAATTATTACCCATGTCAAGGTCTCGCTAGGAATGCAGCCTCCCATTAATTTTTGTATGAGTTTCGTGCTATGTTTCTACTGTATTCATCAATTCGTTCTTGAGATGCTCCAGGTCATTCTTAGAAAAATCCCAGAATTAGATAAACCAAACTCCCTAAATAAAAAACTTAAGGTCTGTCTTTAGAAATTTTGCGACAGAAATTTAAGGATAAAGAAAGAAAGATTAGCCACACTGCATTGTAAGACTTGGTGGTGATAATTTATTGCCTCATGTCCATTTTTTACTACAGCGACTTCTATGAAATGCTTTCTCTCTTACTTTCCAGTTTGACTAGTTCTTTATTATTATTATTATTATTATTATTATTATTATTATTATAGTCTATGTACTCACCTCAGTATCCCTAATCTTAAACTATAAACCCTAAGGATAGGGTGATTTTGAAGATATGGAGGGATCTTTCTGTGTTTGGTTTTAGATATTCTCTTAACAGATGCTGAATCAGGTAACGGGAGGAATCCACATCTGACTCTTCTGAGAATTGTCGTCCTTCAGAGGCCAATCCCTTCTTTCCTTTGACTGTCTCTGAAACCTTAAAAAATGACTTCATCTTTGTGTATTCTAGTCCATGTGCATATGTAATGGAGATGACAATACTATTGCCATTTGTATGGTTTTTGTGATTAGTTAACTCATGCAAAGTCCTTCTAAGTTTAGGCAGATAACATTAACAAGTGCTAGCTAATTTGTTTATCATAGTCTTGTTATTGCTATACAGTCAATGTGAACTTATATCTTGCATTCTGATAGGTCCTAGATTATTCTTTTCATTTTTTTATCACTTTAAAAACAGAAAAAAGGAAGAGAAGGTTCACTTGTTCAATATAGACATTGAAGGGCTGTGTTCAAATCTCAGTCTAGCTATCACCAGAACCCTACAGGAGTACAAGTTGTGTTTAATTAGTCTGGACCTCAATTTTCATACTTTAAAACAGATTATTCATAGTTCCCATTAATAGGACTAACATGTTAATCAATAGGTGACTTAATAATTGTGATGTTTTTAGAAAGAAGGCTAATGTAAAAAGAATTTGTTCAATAGATTTTTATTCTAAAGTGGAGTAAATGACTTAAAATCCACCTTATATAATTTAAGGAATAATTATCAAGATAACTAATACATTGTATTTGGTCATGTAAATGATTAAAAATCATGAGACCAATTAGTTACTTTTAAAAGATTAGTTTTGCTATTGTTTACAACTGAGAATTTATAATACTATCTTTTTATAAAAAGAGTAAGGCCAATTGTTTATTGGTCACATCGAGCCTCTTACTCATTAGCATGAAACTAGACTTTTTTATAAAGTGGAAAAGTTGTCATGTAGTTTCAGCACTTTGGTGTCAGAAATAATTGTGCTTTACAGCAAAATGGCAGCCAAAAAAAAAGGAGGTGCAGAAATATCAACTTTAATTAAACCCTTTCTTTCAAATACACTTCACAGTTTATATGCCGGAATAATTTATCGCCTCGTGAATGAACACTTAATACTTGGCATGGTACAAAACGGGCAGGGACCTTGCACCATGTGTTCTTGCCTCTCTCTCTGTAGAATCTCCACATGGGCAGCAGTAAGTCTGAAGTTCAAGTGTCTGCTTGAACTCATGCATTGAGCTGTTAGGGATGCCCTCTTTGAGCTTAGTTCTGAGACATGGTAAATATGACCTCGATTATTAAGAGGCTACCAGCCTGATAAGGACACAGGACCTGAATCAGAAGAAACACCTTCCATAATCTTTCATTAACACCCTAACCATTTACAAGAAGAGAAAAGCCACTGACAGACAATTTCATTCAAGGCTTTCATTTCACCAATTGGAAGGCAAAGCCTTACAGAGGGGAACTGAAGTGGTTCAAGGACAAATTCGTATTGGAAGCTTGTTTCTGCAGTTCTGCCTGGTGTTCTCCCTGATGCTTCCTATTGCCTCACTTTAGCATCTCCTTCTTGCTGGCGGAATTTTCCACACTTTCCCATGTAGTGTCCTGGGCTTGCTATAAGCAGCATTGGGTGGATTATGAAAATGATGAGTGTTGGGGCTGGGGCGATGGTTCAGTGGTTAGGAGCACGTGCCATTCTTGCAGAGGACCTTAGTTGGGTTGCCAGGACTCATTTTCCACAGCCTGGCTTCAGGGGATCTGAAGGCTTCTGGCCTTTGTGAACATCAGAACTCATGTACACCATTGCAACCCCCACACACACAGACCACACACACACACACACACACACACACACACACACACACACACACACACACACAAGCATGAACAGAAAAAAGGATAAGAGAGTTAAAAATATATTTAACTGAAGAATTTTATGCATACTGATGGATACAATGCAATACGACACATGCTGAAGGCTTCAACTCCTATTCCGCGAGAAGAAACTAGAGCAATGCTATTGTGAAGTTTTATGTGGCTCATAGCAGACACCTTTAATTTTGTGTCTGCAGCCTCTTTGGTTATTGTCTTGTCATATGACAAAGGAACCAAAAGCTTGGATAGTTCAAGTCAAAGACTACCAAGGGAAACAGGATTTACTCTGTGAAAAAGTGTTCTACCAGCCCACTTAGTATCCTAGATGACTAAGGCAAATGGCTACATTGTCCCCTGTAACACTTATTTTTTCCTTCCTTTTGGAGCACCTTACTGGTCTCCTTTTGTCTTCTCCATGAGCAATAAACAGTGACAGGTTTGCATTTTGTTACTATGGGAAAAGAGGAAGAATTCCAGGTCCTACTCAGTGTTTGTCCCTGGGTAGTGGAGTAATAGAGATAGTTTCTGAGAACTGTCTTAAAACTATGCTCTGGATGCCATCAAGAAAGAGCAGATAATTTTATATAAGGAAACATGAGTTTTAAGAAAGAGGAGTAAGCATGAATGTTATGCAAAGAGAAAGTTATTTCTCATACCAGAGTACTAAAACTCAAAAAAAAAAAGTCTAGGAACTTGAGAGATTATAGGTTAGATATATACAGGAATTGGAAAGAAAACTTTGCCAATGGCTCCTTCTTGTTGCTGATGAATAGTAGCATGATGGTTGGGTTTTGGTTTGAATATAGGACCTGTTACAGGTTTCCTGTTCAGTTTTTCTTCTTGTGGTTGGAGTGGAGTTGGAAAGAATCTTATGTAAAACTGTCCAGCAAGATACGATGCTGAGTGATGAGGGAGATTTCAGACCATAAAAAAATAAATAAATAAATTGATGCTGCAGCCTTAATTGACTTCTATAGCTTTTATAGATCCCCCTGTGAGTGAATGAGAATTGACTTATTAGTTGACATTGTAGTGTTAATTGATCACTATAACTTTAATTAATTGATCCACAATGCTCAATAAAGGCTTGACCTTTTAAATACTTTTCATTTTAATTATAGCATCTTGCTAGGTAGGGCTGGCCTGGAATTTACTATGGAGCTCAGATGAGATCAAGCTAGCCTCAAACTTTTTTTTTTTAAATTTATTCTTCCCTTATATATTATATCCTAAATGCAGTTTCCCCTCCCTATCCTCTTCCCAGTCCCCACCTCCCCTTCTAATTCCCCAGATCCACTCCTCCTCTGCTTTCCCCCAGAAAAGGGTAGGACTCCCCTCCCTGGGATATCAACCAAACATGGCATATCAAGTTACACTAAGACTAGGGACATCACCTCATACTAAGTTATTCCAAGACAACCGAGTATGAAGAGAAGGGTCACAAAAGCGTATAAAAGAGTCAGAGCCAGCCATTGCTCTCACAGTTAGGAATCCCACAAGAACACCAAGTTCTATAACCATATCATATATGCAGAGAACCTGTCTCAGACCCATGCAAGCTCCCGGATAGTCAGTTCAGTCTCTATGAAATACTATGAGCTGTGATTAGTTGATTCTGTTAGTTTTCTTGTGGTGTCCTTAATCCTGCTGGCTCCTACTTCCTCATCCCACTCTTCCACAGGATTCACTGTGCTCTGCCTAAGTGGGCGTCAGCAGCTGCTCCCATCAGGTGATGAATGAAGCCTCTCTCGTGAGTGTCAGGCTAGGTTCTGGTCTACTAGTATAGCAGAGTATTGGAAATCATTTCATTGATTTTAATTTTTTTTTTTGGCCAGTCATGTTTGGTCCTATCTTGGGTTTTGGGTTATCCAAAACCTGGTTACTGGTTCTCCAAGCAGTGGAAGGCATGGACTACTTCTGGTGGCATGAGTCTCAAGCTGGACCAGTCATTGGTTGGTCATTTCCCCAAGTTCTGTGCCACCCGTACCCCAGCATGCCTTGCAAGCAGGACAGATTTTAGGTTAAAGGTTTTGTGGCTAGGTTGGTGTCCCGATCCCTCCAGTGGAAGCCTTACCTGGTTACAGAAAATTGCCAGTTCAGCATCTTTATCTCCATAACTAGGGGTTTTACTAGGGTCACCCTCATAGATTCCAGGGAGTTTCCACTGCACTAGGTTTCTACCTTACCCCTGAAACACCCACCCCAATTCCAGTTGTCTCTCCCAGTATTGTCTTCCCTCAACCCCACTCCATCCCTCCTGTTCTGTCTCCACCTGACCCTAGTTCACCAGAGATCTATATTCCGTTTTCCCTACCCTGGGAGATTAATACGACCCCCTTGAGCCCTACTTGTTATGAGCCTCTCTGGGTCTGTGAATTGTAGCATGATCTTCCTTTACTTTACTACAAATATCCACTTATAAGTGAGTACATACTGTGTTTGTCATTCTTTAACCTCACTCAGGATGATATTTTTCCTAGTTCCATCCACTTGCTTGCAAATTTCTTGATGTTATTTTTTCAACACCTGAGAATTACTCCACTGTGCAAATGTACATCTTCTTTATCTATTCTTGAGTTGAGGGACATACAGGTTATTTTTAGTTTCTGGCTGTTATTAATAAAGCTGCTATGAACATAGTTGCACATGTGTCTTTGTGATTGGATGGGGCATCCTTTGGGTATATACCCAGAAGTGATATTGCTGGGTCTTGAGGTAGATTGAGTCCCAATATTCTGAGAAACCACATGCTGATTTCCAAAGTTTGTAGTTCCAGCAGCTATGGAGGAGTATTCATCTTACTCCACATTCACGCCAGTATGAACTTTTACTTGTGTTTTTAATCTTAGCCATTCTGACAGGTTAAAGATGGAATCTCAAATTAATTTTGGTTTGCATTTCTCCGAGGGCTAAGGATCTTAAACATTTCTTTAAGTGTTTCTTATACATTTGAGATTCCTCTATTGAGAGTTATCTTTAGATCTGTATACAACTTTTAAATTTGATCAGTTGTGTTTTGAAAACCAGCTTCTTGAGTTCTTTATATAGTTTGGATATTAGGCCTCTGTCAGATGTGAATTGGTGAAAATCTTTTCCCATTCTGTAGGCTGCTGTTTTATCCCATTGACAGTGTCCTTTGCTTTACAGAAGCTTTTCAGTTTCATGAGGTTACATTTATTGGTTGTGGTTCTCAGTGTCTTTGCTATTGGTGTTCTATTTATAAAGTAGTCTCCTGTGCCAATGTGTACAAGGCTATTTCCCACTTCCTGTTCTATCAGGTTCAGTGTATCTGTTTTTTGATCCATTTGGAATTGAGTTCTATACAAG
Organism: Ondatra zibethicus; assembly: GCA_004026605.1. Classification (NCBI taxonomy): domain Eukaryota; kingdom Metazoa; phylum Chordata; class Mammalia; order Rodentia; family Cricetidae; genus Ondatra; species Ondatra zibethicus. The sequence continues at coordinate 34,100 of PVIU01002518.1, read as the reverse complement.
ACAATATATATTGATCTATTTGCTTTCTTATGCATGCTGACATCCAATTAGACTAGCACCTTTTGTTGATGATGCTTTCCTTTTTCCTTGTGTATTTCAGGTTTTTTTTTTTAAATCAAAAAACTGGTGTCCGTAGGTGTGTAAATTTGTCTGGATCTTTGATTCAGTTTCATCCCTCAACATCTCTGCCATGAGGGTTTTTTTTTCCTAGTTTTACAATATCTCTGTAGTATAGTTTGAAAACAGGGATGGTGATTCCTCCAGAAGTTCTTTTATTGTACAGGTTGCTTTGACTATCCTGACTTTTTTGTGTTTCTACATGAAGTCGTGGGCAGGATATGGTGATGAAGGGAGGGGGTCTGTTGGGGAAAGCTGGGCAGCCACTGAGGAGTGTTGGAAGTCTGTGGGTGGGGTCTTACCTGAGATTCTGGGTATCAGCATGGTCCCTGGTAGAGATTCAAACTTCTTAAACTTGGAGTGATCCTTCTGATTCTGTCTACTGAGTGCTGGATTGCAGACATGTACCCCCTCACCTTGTTCATTTACTTCTTCCTTGATTATTTTCATTACCATTGTCCTACCTTCCATCGCAAAGTCTGTGACATAACTTCCTTATGTTTTCTGTTTGTGCTAAAGTCTTAGTATATTCTGTGGTTGGCCACAGGCAATGGTTGGGGAATTCTGGTGGTTTTTCTCATGGTAGTCTATCTTCCCTATTCTTAACACAGTAGCCTTCACTTCAGTATTCAACCTAGCCATCACATCCTCTAAGAAGTCGCCCTTAACTGAGCCAGCCTCTGACAGTCTCACCGTGGATACTGTGATACTCTGCTGGGATTCCTTAATATTCTTAGTTTCTCTAGCACATGAACATAGGCAAGCATAATTATGATTAATTAATTATAGAGAACTTTCTGTGTGTCAGACACTGTTAGGGGCCTTATATTCACGTTTCAATTGATCTTTGAAGCGAACTTTCAGTGAATTCTATTCTTACCTCCACTTCCTAAGTGAGCTAGCTGGGTTCAGAGAAAGCAGTCAGCTTTCCCAGAGCTGACAGGGGATAAACTGACATTCATGCCAGTTTATGTTTGCTAACTGGGAATGAAATGATGAAGGCTGCAGCTAACCCAACATCTCTCTGCTTGCAGAAGCTGACTGGGGAAGTGGACAGCCCTGACGTGATGTCCTCAGTGAATGAAGATACTCCATTCCAGAGGTCTACTTGACACATCTGGGAGGCCGCCGCCCGAAAGACTGCCACTCTGGTGGCATACGGAGTGATAGTTGCATTCTCCTGTGCCTACCACGTAACCAAAAATGAAGGAGAACTACTGTTTACAAGCTGCGTTGGTGTGCCTGAGCATGCTGTACCACAGCCAGGCGTTGGCCCTGGAGCGACGAAACCACCTGCGGCCCCCGTTCCATGGACACCATGAGAAGGGCAAAGAGGGCCAGGTGCTGCAGCGCTCCAAGAGAGGCTGGGTCTGGAACCAGTTCTTTGTGATAGAAGAGTACACTGGGCCTGACCCTGTGCTTGTGGGCAGGGTAAGGCTGTTTGCATTTGATATTGCTCTATCTGTACATCTTTATTATCAGA